>CAMKVN010002517.1:0-13299 GCA_946474995.1 Funneliformis geosporum
AATTTAACCAAATAAAGTTCATTTAGTATACTATAATATGAATCAAAAATCTCATTTTTTGTTAAAAGTTCCCGGAATCCATTTTTAATAGCAAAGCTCCCATATGTAAGGAATCGCATATTGTCACAATGAAATAGAATTTCCTCCTAATAAAACTTTTGAGAATCTTGTTGATTATTTATTTATCCGTTCCCAAAAAACCAAATAATAGCGGTTTTAACATGGTTATAATCTTGAAAGAAAAGTCGATAATCATCATTATTGAATGTCCCAAACAAGAAAACAACGTTAGAAATAACGAAATATCAGTTAAATATGAGCATATGTGAAATAAATATATTATGCAAGATATTTACGTAATAGATATAGAAAGGAAGCTAATTCATGGGAAAATGGGTCATTTTATAATAAACTCCTGTGGAAAAACTTAGAATGACTGAAAAAGATACTTATTTGGTATTTGGTTTGGAGAGACTTAATAATTATTTATTAAATAACAAAAACATAATCATTGTCAAAAGAAGAAGTTTAAAAGAAATTTACACTCCGGCGCTTGTATCACGTCCACGGTCTACAATGAAATACTTGTACAAATCAATAGTATCAGATCTGAATAAAAAATAATAGAAATATACAGTACTTGCGAGTTAATAGCATAATTGATTACATGTATTTTAATGTAACGTAGTGAAATATATGTTGCTGTCAAAGAGAGAGGTACGCGGATCCTAGGTCATTTCCCAGCATCATAATATTTCTTTGCTCTCACACATTTCTGATAAATTTCTAAGATTAATTTGTTCTATTAATAATTAAAATACTCTCACCCATACGCTTTCTCTACCCGAAATGAATTTTCCCTATAAGAAAGTTTCGGATTTTGTAGTTACGAAAGAGAACTTCCCGAAATTAAACAATTACAAACCGGGAGATTTGCAATGTAATGTTAAAGATCGTTACGTCTCATTTTTCAGAACATTTCGTTTTTCAGAAATTTGATGCTTACGATACTGCGCCAGGTATCTCGCTTTTTACTGCGCTGATGAAACTATATCCCATCACAAGAATTTATTTTTATTATCCGAAATTTCATGGAAGTCTATTATATCAAAGTTTTATTATATAATCTAATAAATATAATTCACGAAGTATAAAATTTTTAACTTTTTTCAACGTGACTTGTCATTAAAATAGTTTAAATAGTTTAATATCATTTGTATATATTAAAATAATCTTTTTTCCTCTACAAATTAAAGCCGAAAATAATGTCTACATTTTTTTCGCGATCGTCTACTTATGATCCAAGAAAATCCTGCGATAGAACATCAACAAGTTTATCTGAGGATACAAAACCTTCATCGTCTAGTTTACCAACACGACAACCTAGAACTTCTGTTTCTACACGCGCCGGACGCGATAATAATTCACTCATGGTTGCTATAATTGAGGGTAGAGGTAGCGTCAAAATTCCATTTATTGGATAAATATAAATATATAAATATCATATAATGATTAAACCACCATAATAGGCGTGGCTAGCGAAATTGGAATGTGTTTTATAAATCTAAGAACAACTGAATGTATTTTATCACAGGTATGTATTATTGTTATGAAATCTGAAATCTACGCAAAATGTATTATAACTTAATTCTTTTTTACTTCTTTTTAGATCGCTGACTCTCAAACATACATAAAGACATTACACAAATTAAATCTTTTTGATCCGACTGAGGTACTTTTCTCAACACTATATATTGAAATCGGGGTTCACATTGTTCTTTCCTAATGAATCAATGATCTCTTTTGAAGATCGTGTTATCTCAAACCGCTTTTGAACCTTCCAAATCCAAGTTGTGTAAGGTTCTGGAGGACAATGTTCCAATGGCCAGCATCGTATCTATTGGAAGAAAATACTTTAATGATGCGATTGGTAAGCTTTCTTTCTTAAATTTTATTATACGAATAATTAAAATTTCATCAATTCTTCGATTTTAACTATAATAGGACTTAATTACATCAAACAAGTAAGTAGAATGAATATTAACATTTTGCATTATTAAATTATCGTCAAATATCATTAAATTAAGAAATTTATCTAGTATGGTTTAGATGATGATTCTGCTTCATTGATATTGGGCATTACATCAAAGTATCTATTCATTAGTTCCATTTTTAATATTTGATTTCATTCCATCTCTTTTTTTCTTTACAAGGATTAACAATGAAACATATATATAATTATTAATTAGATTTTATTGTTTGGCGGCAACCGCTGCAATATTTAAGTAAGAATTTAAAATTTTAATGTAAAGAATTTTCACACAATTTTTACTATTGATTTTTTTATTTTATTTATTTAGGTATATTGAATCTGCCCAGAATATTATCTTTACTTGTCATTCTATCAAATTCAAGTATCAAGGGTGCGAAGGTAAAGTATATATGTAACGGTATATATTTGAATTCTGAACATTACTAACGTTATTGATTATAGGAACAATGATGATAGGTATCAAATCATATGAATGATATAGTATGTTCGTCGTTATTTTAGCAAACTCAATTTATGTTATTTAGATTGTATGACTTCACGTAACCTTGAGTTGATAAAAAACATAAACAATCCTCGAAGCAATCATTCACTTTTCGGTATAAAATTTACTACTATGTACTATGTGACCAACAGGAATCTATAATTGATATTTTCCATCTTTTTCAGGTGTGCTAAATTGCACGTGTACGCCCATGGGAGGCAAGTATATAATACAAATGATAAATCATTTCTGCGGTCCATTTATTATATTTATTGACGAATTTGGTCATTTTACGTTTAGCCCGTTTATTAAGAGCAAATATTCTGCAACCTTTGAGCGGTTAGTAATTTTAATTGATAATATTATTGAAAATTTCAAGTACTTATTTATTTATCCATTTAGATATAGTTACGATAAATATGCGATTGGATGCTGTTGAAGGTTTTTTTTTATTTCCGTTGCATGAACATTTTTTGTAGAAAATTCATACTTCTAATGCTAAACTAAAGTTGTTTTGTGTAGAGCTTATATGTCACGAGGCATGTGATATAACATTTCTCGCTTAATAATCATTCAGGATAATTAATATACAGAAATTTTCTTCCTTATTATAGGATACTTTCTTTGCTATTCAAACTGGTAAGAGATAATTGAATTATAATCTTGAAAGTGTATAATTTCAAAATTAATGATTTTTACGAGATGTAATAGCTCTTAGGCCATTTCAGGATATAGATCATTTAATTACTGCGGTAATATAGTGTCTTTGCGTGCAACATATCATATATAATCATAAAATTCATATATTTTCTTTATTCAGTTGATTCAAGTTCCAAAGAAGCCTTCGATTAAATATGCAGAACAAAGCATTAATAATGTGATTTTACTAAAATATACATTGAGATCAATTCAATTGCTAAAAGAATCATTTACCGGTATTCAGAATTCATTATTGGATGCGATTTGTGCGGTAAAATTTATAAGTTTTTTCTATCTCCAGAAACATTTAGTTCATGTTAAAATTATTTATAAATTTATTATTAGCTTCTTACGGATTCACGGCTGGATGCTTTTGAAGAACGTATTAATGAAGTTATTAATGAAGATGTTACGTATGTGAAATCACCACTTGCACTTAGAAATCAGCGATGTTATGCTGTCAAGGTAGTCAAATAAATAATTTATATATGATAAAAACAGAGAGAATTGAGCATTAAATTTTTTTGTTAACATGATCAGGCGGGGTTTAATGGTTTGTTGGATGTTGCTAGACAAACTTACAAAGAAGTAGTTGATGATTTAAAAGTCCTGATAAATTCCTATTGTGGTAGTATAATGACTTTTCAATTATTTAATGGTTATCAGATTATTTATCTTATTAAGTATTTTAGAACAATATCAAATGTCTATTAAGACGCAATTCAGTTCAGCGACTGGGTTTTATTTGTCAATCAATATTGATCAATTAGAAGACAGACAACTTCCACTTATATTTATAAACACGAAAAAGAAAAGAAAGAGTCTGACCTTTACGACATTGGCAATCGTGAAAATAAATACCAAGATCAATGATTCGTTAACTGAAGTATATTTGATGTCTGACAAGTATGTTATTCTATATTACCTCTTCTTTAAGAGAAATATGTTTTTAGGACCTACGGCTTAACAATTTTTTTAGAACAATTGAGGATTTGATTTCAGAAATTCGCGGTGGTATTGGTGTACTATACAAGGCTTCGGAATCCATTGCGATGTTGGATATGCTAATTTCATTTGTACATCAATGCACTGTGTCAAACTATGGTAAATTTATTATATATTCTTGGTTAAAGTTTAGACGAATTATGCAATCATTTAACGAGTAATAATTAGTTCGACCAGAATTCACGGATACTTTGGCCATAAAAGCTGGGAGACATCCAATGCGAGAAAGTTTAGATAATGACACGTTTGTACCTAATGATACTTATGCAAGCAATGCCACAAGTTTTCAATTAATCACCGGACCGAACATGAGTGGAAAAAGCACTTACCTGAGACAAATTGCCTTAATGAGTATTATGTCTCAAATAGGATCATAGTAATATTCTATATATAAATATATATTTATTTAATTACAAACGTAAAGCAATTTACATTTTTTAATAAATCTTTAGTGTGCCTGCAGAATATGCATCCTTTAGAGTTGTAGACCAGGTATGAAATAAAATAGTATATAATTTTTCTTTCATTCTTTTTAATTTTATTTACAAGTTTATTAAATAATTTATTAATTATAGCTCTTTACGCGAATTTGTAACGATGAAAATATTGAAAATAATGCCAGCACATTTGTGATTGAAATGCGTGAAACAGCATACATTTTACAAAATGTAACTGATGATAGTTTAGTGATTATTGATGAACTTGGAAGAGGTTAATTATATTGTTTTGTTTAACTTTGTCCATTAAATGAATATTATTATTTACACCTTTAAAATTTTTTTTGAAAAAGGAACGTCTACACATGATGGATTGGGTATAACATATGCAATTTGTGAAGAACTTTTAAAAACAAAGGTAAAGTACGAATATCAAAAAATTCATTAATTTCACATTATTGATTTCCATTGTTCATACTCCTTTGAAAGGCTTTTATTTTTTTCGCAACACATTTTCATGAACTTACAAGAAGTTTAACTGTGTACCCAAAAGTTGTAAATTTGCATTTGGAAGTTGAAGTAAGTCAATAAATGCAATTTTAAAACTCTTTCATATAATTTGATGATTGATAAATTTATTAGATTAATGAAGAAGAAAATAGATTACTAGCGATGAAATATTTATATCGAGTCAAAGATGGAATAAACGACGATGAACATTACGGTATATTTGTAATTGGATAACATAATAATAACCGTGAGGTTAACAAAATTTGTTGGCTCTAGGTTTAAAGTTTGGACAAATTGTCGGTTTGCCACAAAAAGTTATTACAAAGGCTTCTGAAGTTTCACATAAGGTTAGCAAATAAAATCTCATTATAGTTTATTTTCAAACTTACCAAGCATTTTTGGATATTTAGTTGAAAGACCTTATCGATACCAATAAAGAAAAATCGACTTCAAATAAAATAATCCAACGACGAAAGATATTATTACAAGTAATGTTTCAATTTAACACATTTATTGATAACTTCTATAACTAATATATTAGACTCATTCTATTTAATATAGTTGACACAATATCTCTTACAAATCAAATGTTCCTCTAATTTGGACCAGGACAGCTTAAGAAAATACTTAAAAATGGTTCAAGAAGAATTTATTGCAAAGATGGAAGAATTAGTTTAACATATTATAAAATCAAACCTTTATATTGCTCATGACGAATAATTTGAAAATGTCATATTATATTATTATATATTTAGAAATTCTGGCCGGCATAATCTTAATATCAATTTACTGATAGTTGTGCGCTAATTTGAGATCTTAAAAATTGGGTTAGAATTTCAAACGAGGCATCAATACGTGACCTAATTTTATGATTGTAGCTTTGAAGTTGACAATCAATTGTAATGTACTAAGTTTTTTCTATTGCTCGAATTTTAAATTGCAGCAATGAAAAATTTGGGATATTTAATTTTAAATTCTATATTGTTTTATTTAAAATGTTTATCTTGAAAGCATCACCTAATTTAGTTGTCCTTTGGTATAATCACTCCTTCTTATAAGCTCGGGTTAGACCAGACATTAATTTAGTTAAAACAAACACTAAAAGATTTTTGACGGATTAATATACAAATATTGGTGTTCAATTCCGATTGATGTAATTTTTATGTAAATTTCATTTAAAATGATTGGCTAAAATTTAGCACCAAATTTGCATCGGATGAATCTTAAACAACAAATTAAATTTCCGTGTTACTAAAAATACAAATTAATATAGGTCGATCTTTATTAATAATAAAGATACTATACTGTTCTACAATAATTTTTTGTTATACAATACACAGGTGTTTTTTAATAAATCACGTATATTATACATCGTTATACGCCACTAGTCTTCGTATTACTCTACTTTTGAGCACCAGTATATATTCTGATACTCACATTCTTTGCCACTACGTTGTTTTTGTTTGAATCCACTTATTGACGAAATTCGAAGGTTGGATCAATTGTCACCATTGATTGATTTTTGTTTCCTAACTTGTGAAGATATCCAATTCAATCGGTGAATGTGGAATTTTCTGTTATTTCTTTGCTTTTCTTCTTATATTCCATTCTAATTGTTTATTTCAATCCCAGCTGTGAAGAAATGACTCTGGTTTTGATCCTGCGCAAGAATATACAAGAGAGGAGACAGAAAGAAGCAATCCGGACATCAAATTGATATTTTTTTTTCATATTTATGATATGGCGCGGAAACATTCATTGATGAAGATCCCCATAATTTTTGAAGTACAAACTATTTTAAGAAATGAAAGATGCTTTATAGTGTCTATTGAAGAAATTGAGATTCATGAAAGGAACGATCAAATAGGTGGAACGCATTGTTCCGTATGGAATATCCCATAAAGGTAATTACGGAAATCTAGAGAACATCTTCTTATATCAAACGATTTTTTAATACTATAAAAGTTAGTTAAAATCAATTTAACATTCAAAAAATTTTAATGGAACAATGTACGCTATGTATGATGATGTGGATCTATAATATTGTTGCATGCAGTTCGTGACGTTTATTGGTTATAAACAATAGAAAAATTAAGCAGAAGGTTTATTATTGAATGTTTTTAAATGTATTTATTAATAACAAATGAAATCTAACATAAATCTACGTAAATAAGGTATTGCCTCAATCGTCGGCGCTCTATACGATCAGATACGTAATTTATTACATATTATGTTCTTTCGTTACTCGTTACAAATAAGGGAAAGGGGTGAATGCTATACTAATACTATCTGTTGAATTTTGTAGGGAACGTATGGAACACTTCTTTTCTACTCAAGCGGAATCCCGCTTCTTTCATACTTAAAACCCAGCAAGGACTAATTGTTCAGAGGCCTTTTTGTCCTCGAAACATAATGGCCGGATGGCATATTAGCCAGGAGACAAATTAGCCGGTAGACAATTTGGCCAGCAATTAGGCCATTGATCTAACTAAATATTAACAGAAATGGCACACAATGCCCCAAAACTAATAGAACGCGATTTGATTATTAATATACTTTTGTAACAATATTATTTTGTGTTTGAGTCGTTTCAATATCGAATTGGAATCACAATAAGAAGTGTCTGTTGTTTTTAAAAGATGTGTGAAGGTATGTTCCTAAATATTGTCAAACTGGCAATTATTTCTTCCTGATGATTACAGAATGATTTAATTGGCGTCCTTGGTGTTGTCAAAGAAGTAAAAAAGTTTGCCTTACGAACAACTATTAAGAATCTTTCAGAAAACATCAACCACCCCAAAAATCCTCGAAAAGGAGTCTAGTTTAATTTCAGGGTAAAATTTTCATTTTGTAATAGGAAAATAATTTTTTCTATATGTATTACGATCCATAATGACTCTAGATTCTTAAAATATGCTGCAAAAATAATAGTCTATTTGATTTGATTAACCAATTGCATATAATATTTGGTGAAAAGTGATCGCACATGATTTTTTTTATTCTTTTGTATTTGAGCAGATGTAGCCTTTCAGCAGTATCCAAATTTTTTAACATTTTTCTGGACCGGGATATCAGAAATTTATATCATGTGATTTTTATTCGCTGTAATGACGCGTAAATATTTCCTGACTTTTCATAAATTCAAGCCTGAACAAAATTTACCAATTATCTTTTTTCCGCATGAGCAATGTGAAGGAGAGGAACAAATACGCTCAGTATACAACACATCAGTACTAATTAAAATATTAAAAATATTTTTTTATTTTTTTTTATTATATTTAACTTGGTTGAAAATGTTTAAAAACACAATAAAATAAAAAAATTCATCATTCATTATTTAATCACGCAATTTAAAGGATTCAAAAATTAATTCTTATGAGTATTGTCGTTGTGGTTAGTTCTTGAGATGTATAAATTTATATGATCCAGGTACGACTCCCATCATACAAAATATTGAGTGACTATTTGATGACGAGTTTCAATTTGAGATATAGTTGCAACGAATGAGATCCGAGGCAAGATGTCAATTAGGCACGTATTAACTCAAATTTTTTTTTATTACTACTAATAATTATTTAAATT
This sequence comes from Funneliformis geosporum, assembly GCA_946474995.1. Classification (NCBI taxonomy): domain Eukaryota; kingdom Fungi; phylum Glomeromycota; class Glomeromycetes; order Glomerales; family Glomeraceae; genus Funneliformis; species Funneliformis geosporum. Next base: position 8,768 of record CAMKVN010002517.1, read on the forward strand.
TCATCATGATATGCTGAAATACAGTATTATTTGCTCTTTAATTACTCTAAATATTATTATGCTGGCTGGTTTCTTTTCGAAATCTTTCATATCGCCAAAAGATATATTTTTAACCAATATTATTACATTCAAATTTCTTTCAAATAATGTTTATTTACGAAGAAAACTGGACTGTATATTGTCGACTAAGAATATAAATCTTTACACAAAGGGGACAAGGTAAATCAGTGCAGCTTATTTACAAAAGAAAGGATTAAATTTTTATTTAAAAAGAAAAAATAAAATATCAATCTTCGATTTATTATTATTTAATCCAGGATTCTGGAGTAGACTTTCGGCAATTACAAAGAGAGGTAATAAAATATTAATTACATTTTTAATATTTTTAAAAAGAAAAAAAAAGATAACTAACCTCTGATTCTTTCAATCCAAATTCCAGGATTCCGGAGGGCTTCAGCATCCTACAAGGAGGTAAATAAAATATTAATTTCTTTAATATTTTATAATGAAAAAATTATATTTATCATTCAAATCCAGAATTCCGGAGGGCTTCGGCACATATAAATTGGGAAATAAATTGTTTTATTATAATGTGTTATATTTATAGAAAAAAAAGTGATTAACTGATAGCATTTTAAATTTAACTTTTATTTATTATATTTTAAAATTTTTTTTAAATGAGTAACTTTATTTTCTATAATTAATAAAGTATAGCATATTACTGATTATTAGAAGCATCTTGTAGCTGAAATAAGTATAAAATTTTTTATTCGGGTCAGCAAAAAATGGATATATAAATATATAATTATGTACAATTTGACATAAGTATTTGTTGTTACGTTAATGTTCTTTTACATTTATAATAAAATATACTTGTAAACCACATTGTAATGAATGAGATAGATCGATAAGTTGCGTGGGGCAGAAGTCCCCTCTATCCGCAATTTCTAGTTACAGTAAATAAATGAATAAAAAATCATACAAACATAACTACACCCATAATATTTTTCTTTTCTTTTTTATTTATCCGACAATTATGTAATACATTCAACCAAATTGATTTGGGATAATTTTTATATTAAAGAGTACTTAAATCTTTGTAAGTTATATTCTAACGGGTTATATGCGAGTCATGGGTCAATAAATACGATATCTAATTTCTAATAAAATCTTGTTTTAATACATAAAGAACTAAAAAGAATTTTTATTAATTAAAATAACCATCCAATAAACCTTATTTTCAATATTGCCGCAGCCAAGGCTATTATAAATGAAAAGAATATACTTAATTAAAGTCAGGTACAATACATGGACTCAGAAACTATGCCGGTACGGAAAGATCAAAAAAAAAAAAAAATATTACATATAAATATAATCCCTTAATCGGTTAATCAGAAATTACAAGTAAAAGTAAAATACTTAATAAATTGGCTTGAATGTGGATTCAAATCACGTTAAGTTCGATGATCATCTAAAAAAAAAAGCTATTTTTATATTTTACATTTCATCTTTTTTTAAAAAAAAATTTTAATCAGTCGCAGTGTTGGAAATTGGACCAATTGAACTTAATAAAACTGCGAAAAATTTTGAATTGGACATAAAATTTATATTTCCAATTGTCCAATTCAAGCAATTGGAATGATAAAGTTGCCAACACTGGTCGCAGCGATCAAAATATCTTAACTTTTCAGGCTATAATGATTTAATGTTTCAAAAGAAATTAATTTTTATTATTGCCGCCGAACTTGCAGCATTGCGTCGTTAAAAATAAGATTCGATTTTTTTATTCGATCTTCGATAGATTTGGAATCAATTACAATCCATATCTCAGAATTTTCAAAAAGCAAAATAAAAAAGGCACAGTTATTTCTTTCTGGTTCTGCGTTCCCATCAAAATAATGGCAGGCATTATGACGTTCGGCTGAAATTAATTGTGACGCACATGTGATTGATGAATAAAATTTTACTGATTGAAAAATTCTGTCCCAGCATAATGATTAGTATAAATGAAACACGGAGGTGTGACATCGGGTGTTTCGTGACATTTTTTGATATCAGTGAAAACACTATAATTATCATACCCAGTTATTTTCAAATTTAAGATATTAAAAATGTGTATAATTTATTAGGTTATTATTGGAAGCAATTATATTTTTTAGTGTAGAAATTTAAAATATAAACTAAAATTATTGAAATGATATATTTTTTATCCAATTAGATTAAAAAAAATTTTTTTCACCAAGTTGACCACGGGACGAATTGATCTCTAGTCAATTTGTCCCCTCGAAATTAATGTATAAAAGGGATGGATCGATGTTTGGGTTAAAAAGATAGTGCATATAATTATATCTTTAATAAAATATAATTTCTCCGATATTCCCTTATTCTGATATTTTTAATGGTTGTAATTTCGTAGGATCTACATTTAATAAAATTAACTCCGTAAAGTACAGAGCGCCGACGTTTGAGGCAGTACTGATTTATTAATTTTTATTAAAATAATTTTTGCATAATAAAAATCCTTCTGCTATTAAATGATTTAAAAATATTAACACATATTGAAATAGAAACTCAAAGAAATTATCAGATCATAAAACTAAACTAATATTATTATGCTATTAAGCTTAATCTAAGTACAAAATAATAATTTTGAAACCTAATAAAATATAATTTAATAATTATAACGGTGATTAATTATATTTTAAATACATTACATTGTATTTTATAATTATTAAATTAAATCTTTCTTAGTTCTTATGATATTCGATAATTATGAAAATAGTATTGATGCCCAAACTTGACCATGTCCCAAACAAACCCATCGGCCTAAATCATCGGTCCATTCCAATAATGTCTTAAAACAGCACCAACGATACTTTCCTAATTTAGACCGATGTGTTGATTTTGAGAGATAGGTCGATTTTGGACACACAACTAGGGATTGGAATCGTTTCATAACCAAAATCGAAAGTCGAATCGGCAAAAATCGAAAATGATCGGCAGCTAAAAACGATTTTCGATTCCAGTTTTGAAAATCAAATATGGTATTAATTTTTTTCAATTTTTAAGTATAGAACTGTAATAAAACTTTATAAAACAATATTTAAGCATTTTTTATATTATAATCTTTATTTATTAGAAAATAAAAGTTAAAGATGTTAAAAAGCAAATTAATCAAATGGTTTGTTTATGTTTCACAAGTTGTAACCTGTCACATGACATACTTTTTGACTATTTTAAATATTGAGATTATACACAAACGTCAATGTTCTGTTCACTTAAATAAATTAGCTTCACATTGCTCAATTAAGGATTCGATATACAAAAATGAAAACCTTCATTTTCTTTTTTCATGCAGAATACTAATAATACCATTGTTTCGACTTTGTCAATTGTTTAAAGTTTCAAGATTTCGTCATTTAACGCGGTATGAACTGGTGGTTCTGTTAGAAAAACCAATCCGTTATAAAAATTTACTATGTTTTCTATAAGAAACCTTCTATTTTTTCTAACGAATTAATATAAATTTAAAAATTTAGAGTTCGTTATATCCAGAATTCATTATTGAGATTCAAAATCGTTATTACAATCGACTTTCGACTTGGCGATTTTCTGACTTTCGACTCCCATAATGATTTTTTTTTTTGCGACTTTTTATTGGATATTTATGCGGTTACGTAAAATAAATATGTACACCAATCATTAACTAAGGGCTAATTTTACCCACGCTTTTTTGGACCGGTGCGGAACCGGAAATATCACTCAAACTGTGTAAGGATGATGTATAAATATGTATGACGCTGTACAAAGTCGGAGAACGTCTGAATCTCCGCTCTGATTCTCACGTTTCAGTAATACATTTCATTTATTTGTTATTAAAATCTGCTGATATGAAGAAATATATAATCTCGGACATCGTTATCATTAAAGAAAAGGATGGAGATAAAGCATTCTATTTTTATCAAAAATCCGCTGAGATGGGTAATTCTCAAGGAACATGCAATATTGGTCATTGTTATCAATATGAAATTGTGTAATATCATTATTATTATATTTTTTAATTTTCTTAGATACAAGCTGAAATTGAATCAATTTATCTATTACCACATCAAAGACATTGGATATCATGGTTCCTGAAGTAATGCAAGTTAAATTATCTTAAAAAAAATCTTATCATTTATTAGTATACTAATGTATAAAATTCATCTTTTAAGATATTATTATGCTAACGCTGATTAGGCTCGAAAAGAACTTGAAAAGCGTGAAAAACTTGAAGAATGGAGAAAAGTAAAAAATTTTTAAATGTAAGAAAAGTTCATTAAGCATGCTCAATGTTAAAAAAAAATAGAAATCTTTTAATTTTTACGCTCACTTTTCTGCTTGTTTGGTCAACCAATTTGTAACCAGTTGGGAGTATATATATTTTTCTTTTTAACATCTAAATTTATTATAATTTGGGGCCTTTGCAATAGAAAGGGGGGAAACGGCATAATATTAGTTTTTGAGATAAATGGGGATTTAGTAAATAAACA
>CAMKVN010002518.1:0-13295 GCA_946474995.1 Funneliformis geosporum
TGATGGGGTTTGCCTTTATTCAGACATTAAATTCATTTCATTTTATGGTCATGTTTTAATAAATATTATTTCTTATATTTTTTGCTTTTCAATTGTTTTATCTTTGCTAACAATCCTCCTACACTAATTAAACTAATCAGTAAAAGGACTATTAAACTTATTCTTCAATTTTGTAATGTTTTTTTTTGTTCACTTAGAGATTGTATTTCTTGTTGACCAGTCTTTAATTTCTCCTTAATCAACTTTTCTCTAATTTGGACAATAGTTCCATAATTGGCACTAGTATTAATTAAACTTTCAGTAGCAGTCGGTAAAGGGATATTTAATATTTCTTTTAGAGAGCGGATATTGGACTGTTTTATTTCTTCACTTAATACTACTGGGGGGGGGTTTTCTAACTCAGTAATCCTTTGTTTTTGTTGGGCAATTATTCGCTCCTTTTCTATTAATTGCTGATAATAATTATCTTTGTCTTGCTTAATTTGCTGATAATCTGAATGAGAGCAATTAACTTGATTAATAACCGAAGGAGGGCAACGATGATTTTTTATTTGAGTTTGTAATTCAAGGATAGTAGAGCGTAAATTATTATCTTGCTCTTCATAATAAGTAACCTTTCCTGCTAATCTTTGGATCTGATTTAAAAGCTTTTGTGAAAGCTTTTGTTTTTGGTTCTGATAGTATTGGTGAATTCTTGCTATTTTTTTGGACTTATTATTTAACCTCTGCTTTAATTTTTCAATTTTCTTATCTTTTTTGGCTAATAAGTTAATCCTCCCAGTCAAAACGTTAATTTCATTTTCATTCTCATTTAGTTCATTAGTAGTTTCTTCCAATAATACTTCCAAGTCATAGTTTTCCTCCCTCAACTCCTTATTTTTTAAATATTGAGATTTTAAGAAATTAAGTAATCCAACTATTCGGTTCTCGGCATTATCTCACCCTTCATATTCTTGGGCTAATTGTCGTTCTAGTTCACTAATCCTTGCTTGTAGTCTTTCAATTTCAGCATCATAAAGTTTTTGTTTTTCTCAGTCGGATAATTCTTGTTCTGCTTCTAGTTCATCCAATTCTCAGTTTTTACCTTTAATAATATCTAGTAAATTATTTTTCTGTTTATCTCAATTATTTTCTTGTTTAATCCTTTGTTCTTCTAAAGAATCAAACTTTTCTTTATTTCACTGTTCGGAGGTAGCCAAAACTTGCAAAGTTCAATTTTGCTCTTCGGTTAAGGCTTGTTTTAGTCTTTCTATTTCGGTTTGACTAGTAAGATAAAATAATTCGGCAGTATTTTCTAATTCATTAAACTTTCGCCGAGTAATACGTAGTTCTAAAAAGTAAGTAAGTTTAGTATCGGATAAATTTTGTACTTCTAGTGCTAAGGCATCTTTTTCTAAAAGGGCATCTCTTAATAATTTTTCTTCGTTGCGGAGATCCAAACTTATTAATTTATATGCTTCATGTGATGCTTGATACATTTCCAGCAAAGTCTGCTTCCGAGGGGGAGTAGTGAGTATTCGATTATCAAAAAAGAGTTCACTGATTTCTTTGCCATTTAATTTGTTATCAATAAATTCGCGGTATTCGGGTTGTTTGGGATGCCTATTTTCTTCATTCTCATCATAGATATAAATGCTTCTACGGACTTTTTTAGTCATGCTACTTAAAAATTGGTAAAGTTTAGCACTATCAAAATAATCAATTTCCATTAAGAGGAAACTATTATCAATTAGTTCTCATAAATGGTCTTCATATAATTTTTCTATCTCTTGATGGGTCTCAGCACTTTCAATTAGTTCAAGAGCATTATCGGTCAAGTCAACCATTCCACTATTAGTTCTAAATACATCTTTCAAGATAGCTAATTTAGTGCGAGTATCATTCTTTAAAACATTAATAAAATTGATATGAGCTTGTTCTACTTGACGGTTAATACTAACTCTCCTTAATTGTTCTCGATCTCCATTAACCAAAATCTTAACAGCATCTTCATTTAACCCCAACTTATTCCCAATCATTCATCTCATTTTTTCTCATAGTCTTTCTAGATCATTATTTATATGTGTCAGTTCTCTTGGATTTATATCTGTTCTTCTTTGACGTTCATAATGTCTCATCTCACTAATTAAACTAAGAGTTCATTTAGCTATCCCTACCAAATTATCTTGGTTATGGAGATAAGCAAAATATTTCAGTCGGTAAAATTGGACACTGTCTCCTATTTCAAAATTGGCATCTAATCTTCCTTCATCCAAATCATATTTTTGAGAACGGAAAATACTGAACATAGCCTCTAAAATAATTAATCTTTTTTTAGGCATCCAGTTTTCAGTATGTTTTAATTGCTCAAAATAATAATCAATCTGTTTTTGTTGTTTATCTTTTAATATTATTAAATCTGTCATTTTTAATTTACTTTTTCATTAAAATTATTCAAGTGCTAAAACTAAAAATGAAAGCACTAAACATAGCTCCGGTAAAAACTCAAGCTAGAATGGTGAGGATATAATTTGAATGATCTTTTCTCTTGTTTTCCTTTTGTAAAAGAAAATTTTGTTTTTTCAATTTTTCAATTAATAGTCTGCTATCACGGAATACCTTTTCTTGAATAAAAACCAAATCTAACAATTCGCGTTCTAATTCAGAACCATGCTCTTTAACGTATTTAGCAAATTCTCCCTTTTCTTTTTCTTGGTAGTCTTCTAGAATCTGACTAATTTTTTGTTTTAATTTGTCTTCCCTCTTATCCATGATAGTCATTCAAATGTAATCTTTCCTTGATTTCTTCTAACATTTTCGCATCAATCTTTTTGTTCAAAAGGACTTTTTCGATTTCACTGTTGATCTTATTTAACTCGCCAATTTTTTTCAATATCACTTCTCTGTCATCAGGCAGTGCAATTAAACTTAAACCTTTGTTTAATTTCATTATTTCTAGTTCACGTTTGCAAACATCTAGCATAAGATAGAGTTGATTTTTCAATTTATCGCTATCTTTCATTGATTTAACAAAACTAATATGCCTTTGCTCTTCTTGTTCTTTGTACTGCTTCCTATCTCTCTCATAGCGTTCAATTATTCTTTGCCGGTCGAGGTTAAACTCTTTAATAACCTCTTGAAGAACTTCTAATTGAGCCTCTGATTTATTTTTGCCCTCATTTTGGATTAGATAATTCAAGTGAGCATAAAGTTCACGGAATTTCCTATTATCCTTTTCAACCATTTTAGTTTGTTTAGTTTTACCCTTAAATAGATTAGTGAACCAATTCATATTGTAGTATTTTTTGTTTAAACTTGTTCATATATATATTTTATAGTTATTTAATTATAGTTATTTAAATTGTTGCCTATGAAATTGAGAGAATTATCATCAAGGTATAACAATGTTGATATTTTTGTAAGTTGATTTATTGCCTAAAATTCTTATTTGTAAATTAAATAACTATAAAATTAATTATATCATAAAATAGATGAAAACAAAAAAAATAACTGATTTAGTGAGATGCTTCAAATGTTTTAATAATTTTTCTCTTAAATATGTCCGCCCAAAAAAAGCTTATAGTCACAAAAATAATTTAGATTTTTGAACAGAGGAAAAAGAGGATGAAGAGAAACATATTTGTGATAAGTGTTTAAAAGAACTTTATCATAATAAAAAAGAATATTGAAGAATAGTTACTAATTTAAAAAAAAGAGCATTGTTAACTATTTATATCAATAGAAATTTGATAACCTAAAATGAACTACCCCGACCTAAAAAAAAGCAGGAGTTTTGTAGTGTGAGTTAACCATGCCTCTCTTGCATCGCCTTACTATTTTGTTTGATTCATTCATTACAAAAATCACAAGTATCTTTAATTTGTTTAGTCATTAATTTTTGAACTCAAATGCTATAATTCAATTCTAAAGTTCTTTTGCCTAGTAAATGGTCTTCTTTTATTTTTTCAAGCATGAGTTCTCTTTCGCGACAGCATTCATGTTGACAATTATTTTCACAATCGCTAGAATGGTTGCAGTGTGAGCATTCTTTATTGTTTATCATACTTTTTGAATATATGCAAGCAAATTTCGCATTTTTCTCGCTCAGAAAATTTATGTTTTTTTCCAATTTCTTTTTTACCTATAAAATGCCTAATTGTTTGATTTTCCTCTTTTTTAAATTCAACTCACTCTATTAATGTTCAAATGGCAAAACCGAATCAAGTCAAGGTGAAAAGTATCAAAAGTATTGTATATATTTCCATATAATTATTTTAAGTTAGTGGCACGAATCTGACCGGAATAAGGTCTTTGGTAATTATGAATTCTGCATTTGGATTGTTTGGCTTCCCTTTTGTTTTTTCAACTAGCATTAACCATTCTCCTTCTTTTGATTTCTTTTTGACCGGAATTATCATTCTTCCACCTATTTTTAACTGTTCTACTAATTGAAATGGAACTTCTTCGGCAGTAGCAGTAACAATAATTTTATCGAAAGGAGCATAAGTTTTCCAACCTTTCTTGCCATCTCCGACAAGATATTTGACATTCTTTAATTCTAATTGATTTAATAAACTGTTTGCTTTTTTGCTTAAATCATCATAGATTTCAACAGTATAAACCTCTTTGACTAATTTTGCTAGTACTGCAGCTTGAAATCCGCTTCCGGTTCCGATTTCTAAAACTCGGTCTGTTTCTTCAAGGTTCAATGCTTCAGTCATGTAAGCCACTAAAGAAGGTTGAGAAATAGTTTGTTCACATCCGATTGGTAAAGGGTAGTCATTGTAAGCTTCTTCTCTTAATTCTTCACTTACAAATAATTCGCGAGGCAAACTTCTAACTATCCTTTTAATTTTTTCGCTAATTTTGTCTTTTTCTAACTCTGGGTAAATTGTCTTTTTGTTTGTCATTATTGTTTCTTTTGCTCTCGTGCATTATCTGAAGAACATTTCCAACACTAGACATCAAACTCTCATATTGGGCTACTGTCAAATTTAAAGTTATTGTTTTTGGTCGCTTGCTTTCAAGACTGAAAATAGTTTTTTTACACTTAGGACAAGTATATTTTAAGCACAGTTTATTATTTTCTTCATGAGTTTCTTCCAAAAGCATTTTTTGTTTACGACAGTTGTTTGGTTGAATTTTGTTCATTAGTTAACTCACTTATAATCCTCTTTTTCCCTTTCAATCCCCTCAAGATCTTTTCTTTTTACTTTTTCAATAACTAAATAATCTTTTCAATCACTCCAACTTTTAACCAATTCCGCTTGTTTAGAAAGGATATTGTTACAACTCAAAAATCCATCCCTCCTCTTTTTTATTTCCTCTCGCTCATTTTTTCAATTTTGAAGTTCGCTTGTGTTCCTTCCAGCAGACTCATATTTGATTATTTTTATAGATAGTCTTCGGTATTGATTTTTCAATTTATTAATTACAGTATGATCAGGATTATTTATTTCTACTGCTGAATATACTTCGACTAAATTTTTGGTAGCATCTTCTAATAAACTGTAAGTTTTATGCAATCCTTTTTCGGTTAGAAAAGGTTTGGCAATTTTTACATTTTCGACTAGTTCAAAATCATAAAGGTTAGGATCGAAAGAATTGATCTTTTTTTTCTTTCAATAAGTCGCTTCCTCTTCCGCCAATTTTAGTTTGGTATCTATATTTTGAATATTTTTTAAATTTTCTTTAATTTTTTCGGTTTCTTGTTTAACTAATAAAAGTTCTTTTTCCCTTTCTTGAATTATTAATTTTAATTCTTGATTGCTAGTTTCTAGTTCTTTATTTTTTTCTACTAATTTCCTTCGAGAAGAATTTAACTCCTCTTTATCATCTAAACCAAAGGTTAGTCTCTCATTCAACCGTTCTATTTCTTCTTCCAATTTAGTTTTGGCTTCATTTCTAGTCTTTAGTTCAGTACAAGTATTTTCCAAATATTGATTCAAAGAGTCTATTTTATTATTCAACTCTTTGGTTTCAGAAGTATATGAGGTCTCCAATTCTCTGTTTTTTGCTATCAGTTCCTCTTTTTGCTTAGTTTCCATGCTTAGCAACATTTTTATTTTTTCTAATTCTTCTTTAAAACCGGTCAATTGCTTGATTTCAGTAGCATGATCACTTAGTTTTTTTTTAAATTCCTCAATATTCTTATCGGTTTGCTCTTTGGCAGTTGAATTTAAAAATTCGATTGGTTCGATTTGTTTTATAGTTTGGTTGAAGTTTTCGTAGATTTGCTTTCTTATTTCACGCATAACTTTAAAATTTAGTGAAACCCACTATCGGATTTAGTTCAGTATAAGTCTCAACAGATTCTTCTAATTTGTTTTCTTTTTTTATTTCTACTTCTTCTTTTTCTTTCGTTATTCTGCCTTTTGTTTTTATAGCATCTGTTTGAACTCCAATAGATCTAGTTACTAATTCGGTTTGAGTTGAGGCATCTTTTTTTGCTATTTCCGGAATTGCTTCGAGTTTTTTTATAGATTCCAAGACCTCTTTTGCTATTCTTTTGTTTTCTTTCATTATGTTATATTTTTAGGAAATTATAAAAAAGCAGTCTTGTTTAAAGCAGTCATTTATTTTTGTTCAAACATTGTTTTAAATTTCTTCGAAAATTCTAAAAGTTCAAGATATTCAATGATTAATTCTTCTAAAATCTTAAAAGTCAAGGTTTGTCCCGTCTCTTGGAATTTAGATCTAATCTTATCAAGAAAAACTTTGGATTCATCAACATTTTTTATTTCATTGTATTCTTGTTCTTCTTGCTCGGTAATAAGTTCTATTTTCTTATCTGGTTCTTTTTCACTAACCTCTTTCGCTTGCAACTCTTTTATTTTTTCTGAAATAGTTTTTAGTACTTCGAATGATCGTTTGTTATCTCATTCTTCTTCGCTTATCTCTTTGCCTATTACTAATTCATAAATATGCTTAAAACTTTCTTCGTTAGCTGTTGCCATAGAAGTTCCACTTGAATCTGAACCTGATTTTGAACTTTTTCTTGAGTATCCGCTATGAAGAGAAAAATCATCGAAGGTTTCAAAACCGGACTTGGAAGAAAGAGGTGGAGGAATATGCGAAGCATGTGAACCGGATTTACTCTGCCATTCTCGAGATTCACTTAAATCTAAACTTCTTTCTAGCACTTGAGAATAAGTTTGAAAGTCTTCTGAAATATATTTTGCTAAGGTGGGATATTTGCTTTTGGCTTCAGGATTACTTTGAATATTTATAAATTTAGGTATGGCTTCATTTTCACAAGTTTTTAAAATTTCTAATTGTGTTTTTGCATCTTCATATTCTTTATTAACAATTAGATCTAAAACTAAACTAGCTTGAAAAATAACTTTAACAAAAGAATCCCAAATGGGCAATTCTAATTCATTAAGTTCATCACCTTCTTGATTGGCAAAACTTCAATCATTTTCGACTTCTCCAGTCTGCCCCTTTTTAATTTCAATTACAATATTGTCTAAATTACTTCCCAAGGAATAAAGTAAATCATGGGTATTGGTTAAACCCGCTTGGGTAAAACTGGATGATAAATTGTTTATTTCTTGCACAAGGATACCACTTTCAGATCAAGTGTCCCAATTTTTATCTATTATGTCTCTAACTCTTTGTTCTAAGGCTTTAATAAAGGCATTCGATACAACTTCACCGCTTCCTAATCGTACTTCTTCTTCATCTCCACTTAAAAGAGTTCCTTGAATCTTTAATAAATAACCGAAATCTTTTTTGGTAATTTTTTTACCATCTCCTAACCTAAAATCTTCCGGTATATCTCAAGGGATAATTAGTTCTTTTAACTCTTTTACTAATTCTTGATTAGTTTCAATAAATTTAGCAAGGTTACTCATTATACTATATTTTTTGTCAAAAAATATATATACATGCCAAAAAAAGTTGCCAATCTTACTTATGAACAAGAAAGAAAGTTATTAAAAATAGCTAAAGAAGGAGAAGGTAAAGCGAAAATTAATGCTATTCGTTTACTAGTTTATTATAATCAAAAAATAGTTAAATATATTGCCAAAGGTTATCATTCGCTCAAAGGAAAATTTGAACATGATGACCTAATCTCAGAGGGAGTTAGTTCTTTGCCAAAAGCGATAGAAAAATTTGATATGAATGTCAAGTATCGTTTTTCAACTTATGCTATGTATTGGGTTAAGCAATTCTTTCAGACATTTATTAACCAAAATCAGGTTGTTAAGCAAAGTCCCAAACCAGAAAACAGAAAAAATATAGTTTTCTATGATACTAACTCTCAAGATGATGGTGATGATAAGCAGTCTTATTCTTTGGAGGATAGTTTGAACGATAATGAAAATTCTAATCTTGATTTACAACAGGTTCATCAAAGGGATGTGTCTATTCAAGTCAATAATGCTATTAATTCGCTGATTGATCGAGAAGAAATTTTATTGGCTAGATTATGGTATAAAATAGTGCCAACCAATTTACTTGATATATATCATTTAGCTACCAAAGAGGAGCAAAAAGTATTAAAAAAGATGATTAAATCAAGTGGCAAATTCACTCCAGAACTATTTCGTAATTATTTTTTAGAACAAACCAAAAATAGTAATTTATCGGTGACTAAAAAGTATTTGAAAATGTTTGAAAAAAAGCATAAAGCTTCTGAGTTGGTTAGTTTGTTAGACAAATCAGAAAATGCAATTAGGCAAATGAAAAAGCAAATTATTAAAAAACTAAAAAAAGTGGTTAAAGAAAGAAAACTCGGTTCTCTAGTTGAAGGAGACTAAGGAATATAATGCTCGCTTTCAAAAATATGAAACTAAAAAATAATCCTAGTTATAAGTACAAAAAAGCAGTAACCATAGAAGCAAATAATGCTCTCAAAAATAGTTTTCCGCAGTCCAAAAAAGTAAAATGTTCGCAATGCAGCGAGACCTTTTTTATTAAATTTGTCATCTCCCAACAAAATTATAGCAAAAAGAATAACTGGGGTTACTGAACTGAAAATGAAAAATACAAAGATCAAGAATGATGCAGTCAATGTCTCCGTCAAATTTTTTATGACAAAGAAATTTACTGACAAGTAGTTCAAAACTCTAAAAAAAGAGCATTATTCCGAGTCTATCTCAGTAATAATCATATTTAATTGTTTGGTCATGCTATTTAGGCGATTGTTCTACCATAGTCCAAGCAAGAGTGCCTCCATTTCAAATCACAAGATTAAGTGGAGGGTGAATTGCTAAAATAACTTTATAATTATTGAACCAACCAATCGAAAGTATTTAGATGTGCCTCGGTTGGTTAGTTGAATATTTATGGCACATCTAACTTTAACTTATCAAGCAGAACTTAAATCCACTTCTGAAACCAAAAAGCAACTCCGGTTTATTTCGAAAGGTTGTAGTTTTGTTTATAACTATTTTCTAGACAAAAGAATTGAATGTGATAAACAAGATAAAAAACAATCCACTTCTGAAAAGCAACAGATAGAGTTAACAAAATTGAAAAAAGAACATCCCTGACTAAATAAAATCTGTGCTTGAACCTTGCAAGAAGTTGTTTCTAGGAGACTTCCTAATACTTGAAAAAAGTATAAAGAAAGAAAAGAATTATTCCCAAAAACAAATTATCCAAGAATGAAAACTGATAAAGGATGGCATGACAGTTTTTCAGTTTACCAAGATGGATACCAAATTAAGGATAATCAGTTGTTTTTATCTCAGGGCAAGTGAGAAAACAAATATCAACCTAAAATAACTATCCCTTTCGAGTTAACTAACCCTCTAAAAGGAACTCCTAAAATCATAACTATTTCTTTTAAAAAAGATAGTTGAAAACTAAATATTGCCTCCGATATAGAACTTCCTCTTAAACTTCTCAAGTCTGAAATAAAAAGAGCAGTGGGGATAGACCGAGGAGTTAGAAAACTATTTGCTAATAGTGATGGCTGGAAATATTATAATCCTAAATATTGGGATAAAATAAGAAAAAGGTATATTGAACTTTGTAAATTATTAAGCAGAAGAATAAAAGGCAGTAATAACTGAAAGAAAATTAGAGATGAATTAAGGAGATTATGCCAAAGAGTGAGTAATAGAATGAAAGATAGAAATCACAAACTATCTAGGAAATTAGTAAATAAGAATGATTTAGTGGTTTTTGAAAATTTAGAGAGTAGCAAGATGGTTAGCAAAGAAAACAAGAAAGTAGGCAGATGAACCAGAGATGGCATGCTGAAATCTTGTTGATATCAACTAGCAATATTCACCACTTACAAAGTGCAGGAAACTGGTAAGTGAATTGAATTTGTTAGTCCATATAATACAAGCAAGAAATGCAGTAAATGTGGAAAGATTAATAAAGATTTAGGAAATAAAGAAGTGTTTGAATGTCCCAACTGTGATAATGTTTTAGATAGAGATGTCAATGCTTCCAAAAACATCCTTTTTAAAGGAATAAGCAAATTAAGGCTAGGAACTTTGTTCTCGGAGAGAATATAGCCTTGTAATGTTAATTAATTCTAATTAGATTAGTTAACCTCTACGAAATTCCCATCTTCAAATCCGAAAGGATTAAGTGGGAGTAGTTCATTTGGTACTGAATGTCTTCTTTTAATTTTGCATTTTCCAACTCTAATTCAGTTATTCGCTTTTTCAGATTCGAGTTTTCTCCCTCTATATTTTTTATTCTATCTGTTAATTCTTCTTTCTCTTTTTCATGCTCTCGCTTATATCAATTAGCAGTGGCTTCCATAGTTGCTTCTATGCCTTCTACATGATCCTTTTCTAATTGTTTATGCTCTAAATTCAGTTTATAAAGTTGCTTTTCTAGTTTGACAGCATGACTTTCTACTCTTATTTTACCTTTTTCTTCTTTTTTTTCAAACTCACAACAAAAACAACAACCCACAAGTCTTTCTCCTCTTTTTAAAATATTTTCGCAAATTCTGCACTCCTTAAATTGGTTGTTTTCTATTTTTGCTTTGCATTCAAGACACAAATAAGTACGAGAAATAAGCACATTGGTTTCTATATTTCTAATATTTAGAGTATGAGTAGAAGATGGGGGTGGTTCACCGTAACAAATATCACATCTTCTCTTAATTCACTCTTCTACTTCAACAAAAGTTCTTGTAGTTTTTCTCATATGATTATTTTATTAATTTTTAGGAGGTTGTTCTTGAAAGGCTTCTTGCTGAGATGGAATATCTAAAATATCAAAAGTTTGAGTAGTTATATTTTCTAATTTAGTTTGATATTTATTTAATGCTTCCTCTAATTCGGCTATTTTGGTTTTAAGTTTCTTATTTTCATTACTTAACCTCCTCCGTTTTTCCTCGAGAGTTTCTAACTCTTTTCGGTGTTCTCTTTTATACCAACTAGCAGTAGCATCTACTCCGGCTAAGTGAGCTTCCCTTTCAGTTTCAAGTTCATCCTCTAACTCCTCTTTTTTTAGGGATAATTCATGTAATTGATGTTCTAGTTGAGAACTTTTACTAGGTTTTTTTTCTTCATCAGTGTTTTCATCATCATCACCAATACTTTTAAGATAAGCACATTTACAAACTTGGTCTATTCACCTATAAATCCTTTCACATTCTCCGCATTTTCTCAATTCATCATTAACAAATTTAACTTTACAGTCATCACAAATATAATCCATGGACATTAAACGCTTATCCCTTATTCGGCGGATTCGTAGTCAATAAGCAGAAGTATTTGTCTTGGCACAAAAAGCACATCTTTCTTTATTTTTTTCTTTTTGACTTAATTCCTCAAAAGTATAAATGTTTTTCATTAGTATTTAAAAGTTAATTCTATAATGTTTTTTTTATTTTTATAATCGAAATTAAAAGTTGCTCCTAATTTGTAATTGTGGGTTGCTGAAATTGGACTAAGATAACCTTTATTGATTGGATTTGGATATTCTGCTGAAAATCTTGCTAAACCACCAATAACATCCTTGTCATAATAGTTACTCCTTTTGAATAAAAAAATTCTTTCGCCTTCCATCCCAACAGTCTCAGTTAAAAATCCCCTATTAGAGTTTCAGTTATTAATCAAACCAATAATCTTTTTTTTCATTATTTTAATATCTTTTATTTTCTCAGCACTTTCTATTCTACCCAAACTCCTTTCTTGATAAAAAATCCTTTTATCATTTTCAGAAAAATATTTAGAGTATTCAGAAAAATCAAAAACTTCCTCTTCTTTGTTGCTTTCTTTTAAAATAAAAACAAACATTTTATTGAAAACATGAGAATAATTAGAAGGATAGATATATTTATTGCTTTCAAATTTTCTTGTAATCATTTCTTTTCAAATACCTTCTTTTTTATCGTTAGTATCTATTAAAAAGAAAGGTCAAGTTCTATACTCATCAAGGTGTCTTAATAAATAACTCTGTTTTTTAGTAAAAGTATTTATTTCTATATCTAGATTCTCTATCTGTATTCCTTTTTCAAAAAGTTCTTTCTCGATTCTTTCCTTATCTCGTTTAATAACTCCCATTTGTATTTCAATTAATCCTTGATCTTTGTTAAGAGCTCTTATTTGTTCCTCTCGGTCTTCAAATTTTAATTCTAATTCTTTTATTATTGCCAATTTATCGTCAATAATTTCTTTTTGCTCCTCGGTTTTATTCTCATAATCTTTTTTCAATTCTGCTGTAATCCTCTCCCATTCTTTCTTTTCTATTTTTAAAGTTTTCTGAAACTCAGTTTCTTTTTTTTGCCCCATTTTCTCCAACTCCTTTAACCTCGCTTCTAAGTTCTCCTCTGCTATTTTTCCCGACTTAAGGTCTTGCTCTAGCAGTTTTATCCTTTTCTCTAATTCTTTACCGTTGTCTTTATTATGTTCTTTATCCTCTTTTAAATGTGCTATTCCCCTTTCGATTACATCGAGGGTAAAAATAATTTCATCTTTTTTTTTTTTTTTATCAGCAAACATACCACTTTTCAGGATCAGTTCCTTAATTCCCTGTTCAGCTACATCCATTCGATGCAGATCATGATAACTAAGCTCCGTTTGCGTTTCCGCATCTACCATTCTTGGCTTCCGAAGTTTTTGCATCACTTCGTTAAAATTCAACATAGTTTATATAGTATATTTTAGAGGTTATTCTTCCTCTTCTTCATCCTCATATCCCAAGGTTCTATCTAGTTCAAGACTGACAAAGAAAAATTTATCAAGTTCTTTGCGAACATTTTTATAAACTAAAAAATATTGTAATATTTTATCAACTCATTCTAATTTTTTAAAATCCATTGGATCAACATCACGAAGAATATGTCTGTCTATCCCTTTTCTTCCTGATTTTCCACCTCCATAACCATCTTT
>CAMKVN010002519.1:0-13289 GCA_946474995.1 Funneliformis geosporum
ATATTTAAATCACAAATTTATGGTAAATTATTTTGATTAGAACCAAAAGTATAGGAATAGTTTTTATATGGTTTTGGGGCCAAACTATTTCTCCCATACAAGTTCTATTTCTATATATATAGGTATAATTCAGTGAGATAAAACTGATTTTGTATCTATATTTTCTTTTTTTAATACAAATTACAGCGAGATAAAACTGTAATTTTGTATTTTATTTAATATTTATTATATTTTTTCTCAAACAAATTTAAAATAAATCAATATGACTACAGAATTAATTGGAATTAAAAAAACTAAATCTTCTTTAGCTTTTACAAAAGCAAAAGTATTATCAAATCGTTTATACCTTTTGACTGATCCTTTAATTAACAAAAAAATGAAAATAATATCATCATATACAAATGGAAATTTAAATGAACTTTTAGTTTCTACCTTTACCTCTTTTACTTCCGCTTCTACCTCTATTCCTACCTCTACCTCTACCTCTACATTTACCTCTTCATCTATATCTACTTTACCTCTTCTGTTTCTTTAAATAAAAATGATTGAAGATCAATTAAAAAATTTGATCGAAAAGTTAAAGAATTAGATATTGGTTTTGTAATTCCTTTAAATGTTGAAAATAACATAGAAGGATTACAAAATAATATTAAAAAATATAATCATAATATTGATAAATATCCTATAAGTAATTATTTTAAGATAAATAATAATGAAAATAGTTTTATTTATCAATTAATTAATAATGAATTATATATATTAAGTTTAATTATAAAAAACTTTTTTGATAAGAAAAATTTTTTTTCAGATAATAGGAATCAATTATTTGAAAAACTTAATATTGAACTTAATTATATTACAAATAATTTTAAAGATATAATTAAGAATTTATTTTCAATTAAAAATTCAAGACATACATATACGATATATGAAGGTTATATGATAATGCAAGGACATAATAATTATATATTACAAACTATGAATGAAAAGTATTGTTATACAGCTAATTTTATACATAATTATATGAAAGATCATTCGCTTAATTTTAAAAATATTAAAGAAAAAGTAAAGCTTTATATAATTCTTTTAAGAATAATAAGGAATTTAATAAGATGATCGATATTAAACAAGAATATTTCCGTAAGGTATTATATTCAAAAAATACTTTTGAATTTTATCTTTATTTAAAAGATATATTATTTCCATTAATCGTCGAATTAGAATCCTTAATTAAAAATTTAATTAGAATTAATTTTCCAGAATTATATAATGATTTTAATATAAAATTACCAGATATTGAAACTAATTTATCATTTTTTAAAAGTTTTGCTATAAATTTAAATATAGCAGATGAAAATGATAAATTAAATTCAATTCAATAAGGTGCTACTGATTCCCATAAAGATAAAAATGATTGCAAATATGCTTTTTGTGTAATAGTAATTTTTGAAAATTTTGAAGGTGGGAATTTAGTTTTAAGTGAAATAGATATTGTAATAGAAGTAAAATGCAGATATATAATCTTAATAAGATCCGCTCTTTTAGAACATTTTAATCTAAAAGTTTTACAAAATAGGTTTTCTATAGTATATTATTTAAAAAAAATCATTTTATAATGAAATTTAAAATAAAATAAATAATTAATTATATTAAAATAATTATTTAGAGATTTTGTAAAATTTTTAAAATATGAACATTATATCACTAAAGTTATAATTGAGAAAAAATTTCTATTTTTGTAATGTTTTATAAACTATTGGTTTTCTTAAATAATAGCTTATTATTATTAAAAAAAAATACTTAAATGAAGCCTATAATCTTTTTATGATATTGAGTATCAACATTTATGGGTTAACCTATATCTGATTAAAAAATAACCAATTTGATACAAATTATTATAATTTATGTATATTAATAAATTATTATTAATATAAAATCCTTTTTAATTTTAATATGATTATTATAATATCTGAATTATTATTTTTATAGTCGGGTCAACAGGTCAATCAGGTCAGGTCAACAGTTTGATCTGACCTGATATCAGGTCAATATTTTGTTAATCTAATCTGAATATTTCAGGTCAACCTGACAGGTTATCTGATTTGACCTGACCTGTTCAGAGCTCTAGTACTAGATATCAGTCATCTTTTATTGATAATATAAGAAAAAAACAATTTTTATACATTCAAAATTTTATTGATAAAAAATGTATTCTTACTGTTTATGAAGGAAATGAACTTCAAACAATTGTTTGTGAAAAAAATCCAACAGATGTTTGATCTAAAATAGATTACAAACCAGAATTTGATGCTAACAATCTGTTTGGTATTGATAATAAACATACATAAGCATTAATTGGCTAACTACGAATTCTATCATAAAATGGAATAATGTACTTTTATTACAACAAATTTTTGAATACCATCTCAAGAAAAAAACAAAATCTGATGTCAATTAGCTTGGATTTATCAAGAATTGGAAAAATCAACAAAGTGAAATTATTGAATTACGAACTTCTTTGATACAAGTATATAGATCTGAGTATCAAATAAATTCATGAGAACTTTGTTCCTGGAGAACAATGCTTTGACATATGGGCTATGTAGAAATTACACCCTATAATCAAAATCAATATGAGGTAAGAAATGAAAATATTAATAAGTACGAATAAATAGTAATAATAAAACAAAAAATATTTATTTATCTATTTGAACTATATTACAGTTTAAATATTGAAAAAGATCAATAAATTCAAATAAAGATTGTGCAGTATTACAGAATTTGTATGATTTTAGTTTTCTTCATCCCATATCAAATGAATGTTATCAGATTGAGACTTTTTGGAATTGTATTCAAGAATTATTGAATGTAAACGGTCAAGATGGTAAGAGGCGTATTTTATCAATTGTTGCAGGTCAGATTTTATATGATGAAATCAGAAATAATTTGAATGTTAGTAAATATGTTGAGAACTTTAATTCAGAAGATAAATAATATTCAATTCAAATTTTTTTTATTATTAGATTACCTCATCAGATACAATTTATGAAGCATGCCAATATGCAAGACTACATGATCCAGGTGCTGAATATATTGAAAATCCTGTTTTTACTCGTACAACAATTTTCTCAAGAAAAATCTGATCAGTTACAACAATTTTTGGAGGATAAAAATAATGTTATAATGAGTAGCTATAAAACAGAAACTAAAACTAGGATTTCCAGTAAAATATCTCAAAAATACAAAAAGCTTTATGAGAAAAATTTAGCTATCAATTTCCGGATGATATTAAATGAACATCTTTTATGACATTTTTACAAGGAAAGTAATATATTTATCAAGAAAATTTTGGTGGTCTTTGTTCAATTTGTAGTCATTGTGGATATGAAATTTTTGTAGATATGAAACAATTTGTTGATAAAAATATTCAAGACAATAATCTTCAAGTAGGCAATTTACAATTCATATTTATTTATGTAATCACGAAGCTTACTTATGTATTTTTGATTTATTTTATTATAAATAAACTATCTTTATTATTACAAAGAAAAATTATATCAAAAAACTTGAACATTTGCGTCATTATTTTAAAAAGTCTTATGAATAAGAACTTGAAATTTCTGCAAATGGGACTGTTTCTCATAATGCTTGCATCAGCCACTGTTTTCCATATGCTTTTAGCGTTTATACAGAATCATACAATTGCGAATGTGTCGAATGTAAACAATTATTTGAAATTTTTCGCAATTGAAAATTGATACTTCTATTATATTACATAATGAACTAAATAAATACCATGAACACCTTCTATATTATCTTGCATATCAAACATGAAAAGTTTATCTAAATGCACAGTTTAACGTGAATTTGTTAGAATTAGATGAAAAAGAAGCATTTATAGTTGTAGATTATAAGATGAAGATACTACCTAAAAGTGCAAGGGAGATAAAAGAACAATTTTTCAGAAAAAAGGGATGGACTTTACATTCAGTATTAGTGTATACTCATAAAATAAATTCTCTTGAACTTGACATCCAAGCATACGATCACTGATCTAATGATTCATATCAAGATGTATAGTTCACGGCATCCAGTCTTCATGCTGTTATTGAATCTATGGAAAAAAAATTAGAGTGGGTTAACATTATCTCAGATAATAAAGATCATTATCATAATGCAGATCTAATAATGATTTTGAGATATTGGCCAGATTGGTATGATTTTAGCCTAAAAAGTAGATATTTCTTGAGCCTAGAAAAGCGAAGACAACAATTGATAATCATCATGCTCAGGTCTATTTAAATCTATCTATTTTAAATTATATTATAGTTTACTTCTCACCTCACATTTGAATAGATTGCTCATGCTATCAATCAACGTGTAAAATTGGGATTTGATATATCATCAAGAAAAGATATTGAGAATATAATATCTGAAATTTGTAGAAAATCTGTATCTCATCTAGAACCAGATAGAAAAAAAGGTATGCGATATTTTATCAAATTAAAATCAGTCAAATTATTAGCAAATTTTCAAACTGCTTTTTTACAGAAGCCGGAAAAGGAGCAAAGCCAAAAATAAATTATCTGGAATTTCAAGTTGGTTTGAATGGTCATGGCCTCTCACTGGCGAGTATGCTGATTGTATTCAAGCAAGGGATATTGCAAATCTTGGCACTTGCAAAAATTTTTTTCCAAAAGATTTAAAAAAATTACAATCCAAAATAATTGAAAAACCAAATCTAATGTATCAACGCCTTCAATATCAGACAATTTCATTACTAAATGATTCAGGTTTAGTGAGCCTACTTTAACCTGTGATAATCTTCAGATAAATAACTGATTCAATATAAAATATAGGAATTCAGGTAAAAAACTAAAAAAAATCATGTGAAAGAACAACTAGAAACTCGTGGAATTGTAAAGGATATGAACACTAATAAAAGAGATTTGGTAAAAGAATTAGAAATAGCATTAGCTGAAGAGACCTTGGCGAAAATATCAGGTGTGTAAAAAGTGATTATTTTAGGGTTTTGTTCACGTTTTGTAACATTCTGCTCTATTATCAATAACAGATAATGATAAATATCCATCGATTCCATTATCAAGTCACAATCCCTACTCAAATAAAGACAAAAGTTCAATCAAGGTTGGAAACAAGACAATATTGGATTCAAGGTATACAAATTTTTGATTGCAAAATCACAAATAATGATCTGACATCTATCTTGAAATTTGTAGTTCACAGTTTTCGTTGTGACCATTGTCTTATGGATAGACGTTGAAATCTACGCAAAAGTATGGAAAAAAGGGAGTAGTAAGCATATTTCTAAAAAAGTGTGGAACCTCCTACAAGGATATTTTTTAGAAGGCAACATTAACAAAAGTAAAAAACATATTGCAGAAAGGATGCTTACTCAACTAAAGCAAAATGTGGAGAATAGCGTAATTGAAGAAGAAGAAATTCTGAAATTAGAGACTATACAAAATTGGATATCTCATTATACAAGTCAACACCGCCAAGAAGCAGCAATAGTAGCTCAAACATCCAAAATATGAATAAATATGAATAAAACGTTACTTTTTTAAAACTTTATAATAAATAATTTTGTGTAATAACAAAAATGTAAAAATTTTAACATTGGAATCCAACTAGCTCACAAGCATATAATATTATTATCTCTTTGAAAGTCATCAAAAAAATCAATGTACATGTAATTTAGGTATTATCGTATAAGTGGCTTAGTTTGTGTAGTGATCAGACCAAATTTGATGACATTTCATATATCTTAAAAAAATCAATTTTTTGTTTTTATTAAGAAGATCGGCAAATTTTGCCCCTATAATTTGTCTGGTTATTACACGAAACACGAATTAATTTTAAATTATATTTTTAATAAATAAATTTTATTAACATAAATATTTGTTTAAAAAAATAAATGTTAATTAATTAAATTAAATTTTAAATTAAATAATAAAATAAAATTTTATTTTTTTATATTTTTAAATTAAATAATTTGATTCAAATTGAATTAAATTTAAATATAATTTGAGTTAAGTTAAGTTAAAATTTTAAAAAATTTTTGACTCAACTTGACTCGAGTCAAAAAATTTGAGTTGAATTAAGTTATCTTTAAAACTCAACTTGACTCGACTCATTAGAAGCTCTAATAAGTACAGTAATTTATATAATAAAAATTTATTTATTGTTTTAATATTTTTTATCTAAAATAAAAAGGAATATTAAAAGTTTAAATAAGAGATTATTTGCATTTTAAAAAAATGAAATTCCATTATTTAAAGATAAAAATATGATAAAATTATAGAAAGTATATTTAAAAGAATATAATATAATGTATTAATAATAGTTTAATTATAATAGCATATAATTTATATAAATAAATTTTTATATAAATTTAATAGATTTAAAAATTTTAATTGAATTTTAAAAAATTATTTCTAAAAATAATTGTTAATAGTGTTATAATTAATATTATTATTTTATTAAAGTAAAATTATATATAAAGTTTTGAAACTTAAATAATGTATATATATTAACTTGTAAAAGTTGTTAGTAGTAAAGTTACTGAATAATTGATTCAATAAAATTGTTATTTTAATTCATTTTGTAAAGTTTTATTATGTAAAACTGATAATCCGTATCTGCCAGATATTATCTGTTTAACGGATAAGTTTCACCAGATCAGAAAATAATCATCTGATTAGATATGTTAGTTGTTTTAGTGCATGTTTTTATTCCAATTTCTCATGCTATCTTGTGTTTTTCGTGATAAAAATGTCTTCAACACAAGCTACTAATTATATTCAAATAATTGATAGTGAATATGAAGATTTATTACAAAAAAGCGTTAAAGAGAAAATTATTTCACCTGTTGAAGTAGAAGAAGATGATATAATAAGAGGTACTAGACCTTTGCAATGAAAAAAAGGAGGCTCAGAGGAATGTAGTTGGGTTTGGAATTATTATAACAACTTAACACAAATCCATGTCAGGTTGAAGTTTATGATAAAGGGGTTTACAAACCATGTGGAAAACATAATGAATTCGAAGGATTATTCAACAAGTAGTTATGTTAGTCCTTTGAACACTGCGCATGTACACTTAAGAGGCATAATCAAAAAATAAAAGAATAAAAAGTAACAAAACAACCATAAATTGATACTATATTTCGCTTAAATAATCCATAAAGAAAAAGACGTCTTGATCTACAGCTAATTTCAAAAGCGAGCTGTCTCGTGACCTTTGAAATTAGCTGTAAAAATTGTGTCCTGTGACTTTGAAATAGCAGAATCTTGATCGAATAATCTAATTAACATATAAAACATAAAAACTATATTTTATGGGAAAAAAAATTTCACGATTTCATGGTGCGCGCCAAATGGAATTTTTAAAATCCCCAATTTTTTTTTTAAAAAAATAAAAATATACACCAAAAGATGGTGACTCGTCATCAAAAACAAATGAACTTTCCATTTTTTAAAAGGGAGATTTACGATTGATTATCTCAATCTTTACGCCAAAAAAAATTCTTTTAAAAAAACAGAGTTTAGATGAGTATTACACATCCTTTTGTAAATATACCCTTTATAGCAATATTAATGCGAAGCCCCCTTATCAATAAAAAAAAAAAAATCTAAAAGAAATTTCTGATAAGCCTTCCAAATAAACGGTCACAAAAAATTTTTTACAATGGCAGTCCCCTTACACATAATTTTGAAACCGGTTTATTGTGCAATAAAAAAAAAAAAAATAAGCAGTATGTTAAGTAGTGCAAAAAAAGTCAGAATTCTTAATCCTTTTAGTCAAAGATATCCAAAGATTTCGGTTTGTGTTCTGAGAATATAAATGTTACCGTGATGCAGATTTTATCGCTTTACTTCACTTTGATATAACCGGTTACAACGTAAGATTACAACATTATAGAGAACAAAAATAATGATTATCTGTTAACAACAAAAAAAAAGATTCTAGTTCAAAGAAAAATTTTCACCAAAGATAGTAAAAAAAGTTATTTAAATGACAGTAGATTTGATTAATGTTATCCCTTACCAGTTCCTAAAAAATCTAAATCTTTACAAATATTTATAAAATTACTTTTGTATCAAAAAATTTTTTTAACGTATTTTCGAATCCGCTGAACAACTTTACTCAATTATTTTTACATTAAATGGATCGAGAATTCGATAATAACCTTTTATATTATATAACGTCATGTTTATTTGTTCAAATTCTTACGAGAATTCGACAATAACCTTTTATATTATAAACGTCAGCCAAGAACGTTTAAACGTTTTAATTTTAACTACCCTTACCTTTTTTCGTTAAATCTTTTTAATTTTCGCGATATTATCGCTTCTTGATAATATCGCATATATTCGATTCTTCGAAATTTTCTTCAAAAAAGATTATCATGGCAAAAATCGAGCATCTTCACACGAGAAATTGAAAAATTTACGGAATGGAAAAAAGATTTTCAACAATAAACGTTTACCATAAATATGGTATGGTCATGAATGAAATCGTCAGAAAAGGACTTACAACATACTGTAAAGTATCAAAATTCGTTCCGTAATGTATCGCGTTTAGACTGTAGATATTAGATAGAAGTTTTTGTATTTTCTTATTTTTGATTTGTATTTGTATAAATTTAATTTTATATTAATAAAGATTTTGCAAGTTTTTTAAAAAAAAAAAAAAGTAATGTAATTAGGAAGGTTTTCGTATCCAGTGTAAGTGAGAAATAGTCGTATGGTAAGGAGGGTTAGAGATGGTATTGAAGTTGTGTAAGAAGGAGGGTATAATGGGGTAGGTTAGGATTAGTTGTTTGATTTGAAATTCTGGGAATTTTAAAAACTATTCTGTGCTGCACCATGTAAATTTGCATTAAATCAGCCAAACAAGATTATTTGTTCTTATATCACAAAATGTTTTAATCAAAATAATAAAATTTATTGATTCACATGATCTGATATTACAATCATAGGAGATATTTGTTATATCTTAAGAAATTAATTTATTTTACGTATTAATTACATAACCAAAATTAAAAAAAATTATTTTTTTCCAAAATCATTATTAAAAAGAAATTAAAAATGGTACGCACCTTTAACAATAAGTAAGTGTAAAATAAACAAATCTTTCCCTAACATTTAACATACAAAACTATAAAATCCATTATTTGTTATGCTAATCACATATTTCATAACTTTATTCTTTTTTACAACTATCCTAATCGCGAATAAAATTTCTTATAAACTTACAACCTGTACCTCGACTCGCTTTCGCGTAAGATATTTGCGTTCCTATTGCGATAAGACGTGACTATCAAAATATGATATACTTCTAATGGAATACACCTCAACAGAAGTTTGAAAATGGCATTTCATTATTGATCCACTGAAGTTCTTCACAAGTTCTTGAATATAATATCGTGATAATTGTCATCAGATCCAACGGATGCCACAATCCATATATCAATATTCCTTTCGCTTTCAAGTAAAATAAAGAAATTGTTGCAACATTTGATAATTAAGAGCATGTTCAAGGGTAATTTGTTTGTGTCCGATTTAATTATCGCGAAATGTTTTCATTTGTGTTCCATAATTTTTTTTTTTGATTAAAAAAAAGATGCTGGCTACAAACGAATAATAAAAAGGAATATGGACATTAAATATTATAAATAAATTAAATTTGGAAAATAAAAATTTGGTGAAGGTGATGAAAAGATGATACATAGATCATCTCGAGAATTTTTTAATTGCATTTTATTCAAGAAATTATAACCTTCAGTAAAACTCAAGAAGAGAAAAAACGATTATATACACAGTAGTTAAAAAAAATGAGATTGCTTACATTCATTATTAGGACTTTGAAATTTTCAATACCGGAGGGAGGACAAGCTCATTAGTTCATCCCTTAATTAAAAACAACATATTATTGCTATCTTAAAAGTTTGATATGATGCATTAGGTCCTTGAGATTGACCAGGAATTGACGATAGAAGAAACAGGTGGTAAGTAATTATCCTTAAACTGATAGGATATTAATTTCATCTAGATAAATATCTTCTCGAGATTTTGATGAAATGACGAAGTGGTGATTGTCGTTATATCTTTGAATGATTAACAGCAACGACACATGAATTTGAAAGTTCATCAAAATCGTATAATCATGGGAGATTCTGTATTAACACCGTTATCTGCAAAGTACCATCCCTCGTTTAATTGGTGTTACAATGTAGAAGAACGATAACTTGAAATATTCCTCCTGAGGTAAATACAAATATATAAATATATATTTTTTTAAATGTTTAGCATTAATAGTAAAAACAGATAATTCATACTCTTACCAGTAAAATAAAAACTATTGTAATTAGGGTCCGGAGAGGAGTATATTAATAAAATTGTAACAGTTATACAGGACCTATTGATGATTAGAAGAATATATATTGATAAAATAGTTCATATTGTTGAAATTTCATCTTCAATAAAACAATAAATTTGACTTATTAGTATATTTACTTTTTTTTTTAAAAAAAAAAAATGACGTATTGATTTATGGCAGTGGAATTGGGGTCGTCAGGAAGTTACTGGAATTAAAGGAACCAATACAGTATATGTAGTATGTATAATGGGGATTTGGTTCACGCTGTGAAAGTGTTTGGAAAATTATTGGAAATGTCTAGGAAGAAGTATGAGGAACTGGATCTTTAGTGATACCAAGAGTTTTTATTGATGAAAGTGCTGGCTATAATTCTCGTGGAATTTCGTTCGAAGGTCAGAGAAATGGTTAAAGGAATATCAAATGATTGAACAGGAACTCGGTTTCGGAGATGAGGGTAACGTAGAAAAAACAGATGAAATAGAAAATAAGTTTGGGTTTGGTGTGGTTGTTTCAATCAACTAATTATGATCAATAATATTAACGTTAGTAATTTTTTTTTAAAAAAAATAAAAAAAAATACGATTACTTACTGTATGGATTTTATTAATCATATTGATTAGGAAGAAGCATAATGAAGTAATTGTCAACTATAGCGCTGCTTTTACATCAATTCAACCTCATGATGCTCTATCTTATAATATTCTTGTAATTACAATGGAATTAATATACAATTGAAGTAGAGGAAGTATTATATACTATGGTGAAGTCCATGAACGTCATAAAATGATTCAGGTACATGATTAAATAAATATTTATTTATTTAAAAAGAAACTTTCAGCGAGTATTAAATTACCTAAATGGAAAATATATGAAAAACCCGAGTCTCAAGAATTTTTCCCTTTGCATTTTGAAAAAAAATTTGCTAGCTGGTGTAAAAAGGTCAATTAATATATGATAATTACTATTTATAAAGACTGACATATTCTTTACTAAACGATTTTTGAATGGGATTCGTGATAAATACATTTTGTTATTTGAGCCTTCAACTATCGAAATCTTGGATATGCATCATCTTAAATTAGCTTTTATGATCATCATTTTGTTACACGGTACCGAATAAGACCAGAGAATTTATGAAAACGATGAATTTAAAGATTCTTTTATTTTGATAATAAACCTAAGAGAATATATATAAGATATTTTTATAAAAAGTTCAAACTACAGTTTAATAGATATTAATAACAATGTATTTGTTATAGATAGATGGATGACATAAACTCTAAAGAATCTTTAATTCAAACCGTCAGTAAGCTAAAAGCGAATGATTTGGCACGCCCAGCATTAAAATGTTATAAAAAAAGCGGCTACCGACTTGGTATTAGGTGTTGGTGTATGAGATGAACAAAATTTTATTTTAAAAAATATCTATATTACAAATTTAGAAAAATTAATAAATCTTAAGTGTTAAAACAACCATCATCCCAGCAGCAGCAATAAATAGCAAACGCAACATCAACAACAACTACAGTATTACCACCACCACCTCCACCACCAGGACAACCACCACCAAGACCACTCTAAAATTATATTACAAATGTAAGGGAGCACGGTAGAAATCATCAGCTACTGCAAGAATTTCTTTCAAATTTTGTTGTGAAACGGATATCCAATTATTGTCGTCCATAGACGCAAAGAGAAAAGAGAAAATAAATTCGGATAAGTTGAGATTTCCAACAGGTTACTTAGGCCTATTTCACCAGAATATAAAGGAGACAAGCGTTATCCTTTTAATTTTCATCTAGAACCAAAATTTAATTTGGTTCTCCTTTCCTGGTTCCCCAATTTCGTTTTGAAAAGTATAAAAGCCATAAGTTGGAAAAGGTTCTTAGAGATAAGTAAGGTTTGAGTTTGGATAATTATTATAATAGAATTGAACATTTTTTTAGTTTGAAAAAATAGTTTTAAATTGTAGTTATTTGAAAATAAAAAAAAAATTACAATTTAATATATTCTGGAAGTGCTGAACACAATGTAATGTTTGACAAATTTGTGGCTTTGAAAAATTGACCAATTTTGTAATTATTTTAAAAATAATAAATGTTTATTTATAAACTTAGCCAGTCATCAATTAATTTGTATCGGAAATGATCACAATTATAATTTTTGGATATAAAACTTTATTTTTTATACAATTAAAATGATTTTGCAAAATAATCAAGATGTGATATGTCAATGTTATTTCAGATGTATGTCTGACTGTGAAAATATGTTTCTATCTAATGCAAGAGTCACTTTCAGAAGAATCAAACTCTGAATTTTATGAACGGTTAGAGTGAAAGAAGTGAAAGAATTCTGTAAGAGAAATTGCATATACTGACTGTTGCTTCTATTTTATATTTTAATCACAATCTAGCCCTATCACATATAAAACTTTGAGATAATTCAAATCAATAGATTCTAAGAATATCAATATAAATAATAACATAAATTTTTGTTAACAATTTTTTATAAATTAAATAATATATTTGATTTCTCAACTACCTGTAATTCAAATTAAATATTTTTATATCTTATTATGTTAATAATATATTAAATTTTGGTTTAGTTTGAACTAGATTTTGAGAATTTTAACAGTAATGATCATGTGCAAAACTTTAATATATTTTTTGTAAACTTTTATAAAATTTTTATTTTAAATTTCTCATCAATCAGTTTTTAAAATTAGCTCAAATTTTGATATATTATCCCTTTAATGGTAAAAAATTGCAGGCAAATTTGCCTGCAATTTTAAACAATTTTAATTAATTATTAACATAAATTTTTATTATTAAACCTATCGATTTTTTTTGATTTTTACTTAAAATTCATTATAAATTTTATTATAA
>CAMKVN010002520.1:0-13288 GCA_946474995.1 Funneliformis geosporum
GTTTATTTTGATTTTTTAATTTATTCAAAAAAAATTTTTAGTCTCAGAGCCCCATTTTCCTAGCAAACCTCCCATATATTCTTATTATTTACTAAAAACCTATATCTTTATGTAATTTTTTAATAAATATTATAAATAAATGAACTACATACATAAAATTATTCTTTAAGCGGGTGATAATCAAAAAAAAATATATTTTTTAAAGACAGATTTTTGCCTCTTGACAAAATTATAAGTCTTTCGGCAAAATCGGGCTGATGTCATACATTAGATTTTGGTATTACAAATTAAAAAAGTCCAGATTTAACGTTAAACCAAATTGAGTTCATTTGAGTCATCAAATTCGAAACCAAAAACATTTGCCTAAATCCAAACAGAGTTGCGAAAAATTACATTAATTTAGAACCAAAATATATCAAAAAGTATTGATAATAATAATAATAGCAATATACAATTTTTAGATTAAATAATAAAAATTTCTCAGGACCTGATTTTCTAGCAACCTTTCCATATTATATTTTCCGAAATTAAATAATTTTCGTTATAGCCTTGCTTAATTAAGGTATTAAAAATTTAAAATACTTGATTTATATCAAGTTCAAAACTATTATGACTACTCCTATTCCTATTGTTGTTATGATATTATATTCTCAAAGTCTATAATGTGTATCCTTCGTAAATCTAATCTTTTTGACATATTATAGTCTAATAAAAGCTACTGAACCTTTTCATATTTCATAACTTACATAGTTATTACACATGGTTTTTTTTTGCTTAGGTAATAATATTTAAATTATGATCACTAATAATTGAGATTTTTTGAACAGATTATCAAAAAAGCCTTTTTTGAATGGGCGTCTACGGAAAAATGATTCGAATCAACGCAGATCTTAGTGTGACGAACTTTCCACAAATTTTTTTTTCTTTTTTTTTTAATGAGCAATTTTTAATAATTCTTTGGTTTTCATAGTTTTTTTTTTTTTTAAAACAACAATTTTTAATAATCATTGGTTTCAAATTTTTAATATTTTATCTAATGATTATGATTTCTGACAAATTATTAATTTAAAAAAATTAATATAATTTTTTTTGGTCTGCGCCATGCATTAAGACCTATGAAAATATAATGATAAAAAAAAACCCGAATTATCATAACACGTGTTTTAAAAAAAAAATTAAATTAAAAATTTAGAATTAAAAATTTACAGAATTTAAAATTATTTAATCAAATATGGTAATATGATTATACACAGAAGCCTTAAATTAGATAATTTGTAATTTTTTTATTACAAAAAATTTTTAATCTTTTTTGGCGCTCTAATATGACAAAAATAAAAAGATTTATATTGTTTCTTTTTTTTTTTAATCTTTTGATAATTATAAAATGCGAACGAATCATATTCAAGACATGTAAACGTGTTCCTAACTATTAAAAGAGGGTGAATTTGAAAAGAATTTCCAGTGCGAAAAATTTTTTTAATTTTTTGTTTATGATTATTGGTTTATAAAAATAAAAAAAGGCAAAAAAAATAAATATTCTATAAAATTATTAAAAAATAATTTTCGCACAAAAATAATTCTTTTTAAAAATAAAAAGAAAGTTATTTTCTAATGGAACCGCATAGTTATGTTTGGCTGTTAGTCGTCGGAGCGCTTGTTGCGTTCGCTGATGGATTTGGTATCGGTGCTAATGATGTAGCAAACAGTTTCTCAACATCGGTTGGTTCCCGATCTCTTTCATTGAGACAAGCTTGCGGTATCGCCATATTTACCGAATTTTTCGGGGCGTTCTTACTGGGTTCAAACACGGCCGAAACCATTAAAGGAGGAATTATCAAAGTGACATTATTTGCAGATAGACCAGAATTGCTCATGGTAAGTTCAGGTTACATTCAATATTTATTAATTTGATTATTTTTGAAGTTGATAATTTATATATATTTTTTTCTTCATAGTTAGCAATGGTTTGCGCATTAGTTGGCTCAGCTAGTTGGGTCATATTCGCTTCAAGCCGCGGATGGCCAGTTTCAACTACACATTCAATTGTTGGTGCCATAATAGGTGTTGGTATCTCTGCTTTCGGTTGGGGAGGTAAATTTCAAGATTTAAATTTAGGTTTTGAAAAGAAAAAAAATAAGACCTCACAAAAAATTTATTCTTCTTCCAAATCTAATTTTCTCTTTAGCCATTGACTGGTCTTATGGTGGTGTTGCGAAAATTATTACCTCATGGTTTGTTTCACCCGTTGTATCTGGGATTATAGCATCGGGAATATTCTTAGGAACAAAATATTTAGTTCTCGTTTATCAAGACAATTCCTTCCAACGAGGTTTAGTCGCTGTCCCAATTTACTTTGCGATAACCATCTGTATCAACGTACTTTACCTTGTCTTTAAAGGTGCACCAGGTCTCCATTTAGACAAACTCCCACCTTATGCCATCGTACTTATTGTTCTTGGTGCAACAATTATTGCCTCTTCCTTTAGTTACTTCTTCTATGCACAATTTTTGAAAAGATTGATTATTGGAAAAGAAACCGGACTCAGATGGTATCATGTTTTCATCATTCCATGCATCAGACAACCTCGTTATGATAATACTGCCGATAATGCTGTTGAAAAAGGAACAAACAATATCGAAAAACAAGAAGGAACTGAGGAGAATAAAATTGTTCAAGATGTTTCATCTGATGACGATTCGAATAACAACAAAAATATCTTTCAAGCGGGCATTTCAATTATTGGAAAAAAATTGTTACATGGCGTTAATAAAGAAGTTGCAGATCATGACGCACATAATAATCAAGAAATGCATGATGCCGCAATAAAATATGATCCAGATACAGAAAGATTATATTCTTTCCTTCAAGTTCTTACTGCCTCATTCGCCTCGTTTGCTCATGGTTCAAATGATGTTGCGAATGCGGTTGGTCCCTTATCTGTCATTTATCTTATTTATGAAAGTGGTGCTGTTGATGTATCAGGGAAAACACCGGTGCCTATTTGGGTTTTAGCCTTGGGTGGTTTTGCCATTGATATGGGTCTTATCTTTTATGGATACCATGTAATGAGATCTCTCGGGAATAAAATTACTTATCATTCACCTTCTCGTGGTTTCGCCATGGAATTGGGCACTTCATTGACTGTTTTGACGGCCTCAAAGATTGGTCTCCCAGTGTCAACAACACATTGCATCACTGGAGCGACTGCGGCTGTAGGATTATGTAATGGAAATGCAAAATCCCTAAACTGGAAATTACTTGGCTGGTGCTTCTTCAGTTGGTAAGAACTTGTTTTCAAATAAAGTTTTTCAAATTTTAAAATATTTTGGAATGGGATTGAAAAAAATATTTATAATTTTTTTTTTTTTTCAAAATTAGGGTTCTAACTCTTCCAGTCGCCGCAACAATTTCTGGTGGAATATTTGCTTTCGCTTCAAATGCACCTTCGTTGCATCCTGAAATAGCACCTGCAGCAATTGCTTAAAACAATTTTTTTTTTTAAAAAAAAAAAAAAAAATCTTTAAAATTAAACTACGATTGAAAAAAAAAATGTACTTTTAAAATTATACATTTAAATAATACTTTACACAAAAAATATATATATATATTATTTCTTTAAAAAAAAAAATAAGCTAAATAAACTTTTAATGATAATCTATTAAAGATAAAAATAAATCCTTTCCCCTTTGTAGCTATTTCTTCTAATTTTGTATTTTTTAATTTATTACCTGAAAATGTAAAATAATAAAAATGATTTTTAAAAATTTACAAGCATAAACTGTATGCGTTTAATATTTGTCCAAAGATCTAAAAAGATGCCGATTTTGGCATATAAAACAATACACTAGTTTTGTAAATTTGTTAACTACAGTCAAAGCTCTTTATAGTGAATTCTTTGTTCTGACCATTTTCGTTCACTATAATGAGATTTAATAAGAATTTATAAAAATTAAATTGAAGAATTAAAAAATTCGCTATAAAGTGATTTTACTATAACGGGGTCAGCTATATGACGTAATGCCATAACTAAGAATGTAACATTTATATTAAATGACGTGCTTTATGTTTGAATATATTGTATAATAATCTTAAATTTAACGATTATTAGCATTTTCCAAAAAAAAAAATTTTCAAATTGGAAATAGTAATATCGATATATAAAATTTTCGTAATTATACCAATCTCAAAACAACAGTATCGTTACGGAATCCGACATAAATATGACATATGCATTAGTTATAAGTTGATATGTTTGTCACCTTTGTTATTTACTATAACGAGCTTGACTTTATCTCCACTTTTCAACCTTCCCTCAACAAAATACATATAAACTTAAATAAAATACATCTTCACGAACAGGATCTCTCTTTAAATGTCCTTTTTTTTTTTTTTTTTTGAAAGATTGCCTTTTCGAAAGCAAAAGTTTCGACCTTGAAATACTTTTGTAATTTTATTGGTTATTAAAGATCTGATATTTAAAGATGATCGATTCTACTAAGAATTCTGGCCATAATTTAAAATTTTAATTTCGCCCAATTACTGGGCTAAATACTTTTTCTCCGAATTTAGACAATCTCATGATTTGAGTTTTCTAAAGTCATGTTATCCGATTAGTTCCAAGTATTAAAAATTGGTTACTTTTTAAGTTAATTTTTAATTTGATTTTTTTAATTTAAAGTTTTTTTTTTTTATCAAGATTTTGGCTGAATCTACAATGTATTTGACATTTGTAATCGTGATTAAATCTAAAAACTTGATTTGAAACTATTTTCCGGAATGTATACAAGATTAACCAAAAATAATGAATGTAAATGATAAATGATTATGCACGTCGATGTGCACGTGCTCTAATGTTTGTGCTATAAAAGTTGACTTTAGGGAACTCTAAGAATTTTCCAAGAAAAAAAATGATGGAAATTATTAATATTAATGAAGTTTCCGTTATCGCGACAATTTTTGGTGGATTTATAGTTATTTTCGGTCTTGTTTCGTATTACATCAAAGAACGGTTATACTTGTCAGAATCTCGTAATTATTTCATAACTTCTTCGTGCTTTACCTTTCGAAACAAAAAGGTTCGAAATATTTTACTAATTCCCACTGATAAATATTTTTATAGTTTTATGTTTAATTGTCGGAATCATTCTTGGCCCATATGTGTTAAATGTGATTGATCCAAATAAGTGGGGTAATGTTGACATTATTACACGTGAATTTACTCGTGTTATAATCTCCATTCAGGTAAATTTTTTTGATTCCCCATAATTTTCTTTAGGACTATTTTAATTAATTATCAAGTATTATCAGGTAATGGCTGCAGGTGTGGCATTGCCTAAGTAAGTTTGAATCACTGATTTTTTTTTTTTAACGGATCGGTAATTAATTTTTTGGTAATGATTTATTTTACGTTTGTTCGTTCGTTCGTAAAGAGCGTATCTTTGGAATGAACTTAAATCTCTAACGATATTAATTGTTCCGGTTATGTCCTGGATGTGGGTTGTCAGCGCTCTTGCCATATGGTTTTTCATACCTAATGTCTCATTTGTGAGTATTAATTTTCGCTGTTTAACTACGTTGTCAGGATTATTATGTAATCTTTCCTTTATTAAAAATATAGTTAGAAGCACTTATGATTTCTTCATGTGTTGCTCCAACCGACCCGGTAAGCAAAATTAGAGTTTGTTCTTAAATTCCTCATTTTAAATTTTTTATTAAAAAAAAAATAAATAAATTGGACAGCCCAATTAATAGAAAATTTTCTTATAATCAACTTTATTCTTTCAGGTGCTGGCGAATAGTGTAGTGAAGGGACGTTATGCGGAAAAACACGTTCCAAGTCACGTAAGGAATATTGTTTCAGCCGAGAGGTAAGCTTTTTTTTTTTATCTAGAGTTAGGAATCGAAATATAATTTTAATTAACAATACGGGTTATTTTTATTTATTTATTGGACTCAATCTTAGTGGTGCAAATGACGGTAAATATTATCTATATACATATTTATTTATTTATTTATTTTAATCGAACATAAATGAATTCATTTATTTGTAGGTCTCGGATACCCTTTTCTTTTTTTCTCGATTTATCTAATGCATATGCCTCCAGGCCAAGCGATAGGAAAATGGTTTTATTATATATTAGGATATCAGATAATTCTCTCTATTATAATTGGATTTGTAATTGGATATGTTGCACGCAAATTACTTTATTATGCCGAGGCTAGGTATTTATTTTATATTATCGTAGAAAAATGCGATTTTTTTTTTTTATATTTCAGTCTTTTTAAAATTTGTTCTTTTAGAAAATTGATTGATAAAGAAATCTTTATGACATATGCTATTGTATTGGCTGTAAGTAATTTTGATCGAACTTGATATAATACGTCTTTGTAAAAATTAATTGAATCTCTTTGAAATATCTTTATATAGTTATTTATTATGGGCGCCGTTTCATTGATCGGAAGTGATGACATATTGGCTTGTTTTATTGCTGGAAATTCCTTTACTTGGGAGTTTGTATAAATATTTATTACAAATTTAATCGCTTAGTCTTTCACACATTGATTTCTTGGTTTAACTGAAAATTCATTTTATAATGTAGTGACTGGTTTCGTAAAGAAACTGCTGAATCACACTTTCAAGATGTCATCGATTTGTTACTTAACTTAGCCATTTTCGTTTACCTTGGCACGATAATACCATGGTCATCGTTCAATAATGAAGTTTTAGGATTGTCCTACTGGCGCCTGATTGTAATTTCCGTCATTATACTCTTATTTCGTCGCCTTCCTATCGTAATGGCTTGTTTGAAAGTAATTCCCGCTTTAAAGACACATCGCGAAGGTATTGTATTTTTTTTAAAAATATTTTTTCTTTTCGTTTAAACAGATTAAAAAATAACCAAAGTATCATATCTCTTTCGCGAAAAAAAGGTATATTTGCTGGTTGGTTTGGTCCTATCGGAGTTGGTACGTATAGTAATGAGCAGTGTTATTCAGACCGGTTCAATAAATGATATTTCATTTTTATTACATAGGTGCCGTCTTTTATGCTCAAGTTGC
Source organism: Funneliformis geosporum (assembly GCA_946474995.1). Classification (NCBI taxonomy): domain Eukaryota; kingdom Fungi; phylum Glomeromycota; class Glomeromycetes; order Glomerales; family Glomeraceae; genus Funneliformis; species Funneliformis geosporum. The sequence continues at coordinate 7,061 of CAMKVN010002520.1, forward strand.
TAAAGAACAATTTGCCGAAACTGATCCAGCGCGTGAACTTATCCTTCCAGGTAACTTCGAAGTTTTAAAAATACAAATACATTCTAATAACGATTTAATCCATTATTTAATAATGGAATACATTATTCTCTTCTTTTAGTTGTTTTCTTCCTTGTAATTTCTTCAATCACGATTCATGGACTTTCCGTTCCAATGGTCATTATTATGATTATTTTTTGAAATCTATTTTTAAATTATTTATCAAGAGTGAATTTTTTTTTTTCAAAGATTAAAATAGGAAAACGTGTAAATACGATTACAATATCAAGAACTAAAAGTCATCAAGGTCAGGATGAGTTTATAAGATCAAAAATAATACAAAGAACTTCAAATTCCACTTCAATAACGCGAACACAAGCCAATGAACCCGAAAAGTCAATTGCTGAGAAAGATATTATCCCAGATTTCAGTATTGATATCAATACCAATGATTTAAATGAACGAATTTTAGCAGCACTTCCACTTGACTTTGATCGAGATAGTCATGAATTTTCAATTTATGAGGAGGATGACAATTTTATTGTTGAAGATGAAACAGAAGGAAAAGTTTACGTGATCAAAAATTCGCAAGCAACGCCTGCAACAACTCAAGAAGCTTCTACAACTGATAACGAACCACAAAAATTTTCTAACTTTTTTTCCTTATTTAAAAAATCACACGAACAAAATGATCGATGACAAAAAAAGTGTAATAGATTAAAATTGTACTTTATAATTTTGCATAGATTTCTATTTTCATATATTTCTTTAATTTATAATATTTATATATTAAAAAAATCTTCCCCTTTAATCAATTCTGAATACATCAAAAAAATCTTTTGATCTTGAACAGATTTATTGATAATATTTATTCTCACTAAGTAGGAATCGTATTATTCTTTTAATTTTTCATATTCATGATCCTGTTGACACGAATAAAATGCTTTTGTTTGAGCAATTATGGAAGTGTATTGGCATGAAGTGTAGAAGAATAACGCACAAAACCTTAAAATAAATAAATGTGATTTTTTTTTTTTAATGGAATAAATACGCATCAAGTTATCATACGACAGCAACCTGAATAAATCTGAGCTTGTTGAAAGAAAATTTTTTCGACAGTTCAATAAGTATAAAAATCGTATGATTATTATAATAACTTTTTTTTTTTTTTTACAAATCTTTTCATAATAAACTTAAGTTCGTGAAATGCAAGGTAATTTGGACATATTTACATGTATGTTCAACTTAAGTGTTATTCAACTTAAGTGTTAGTCGGTTAATATAAGTTACAAGAATTAATATTAACAATCGAAGCTATCAAAGAAAGACATTAAGGATACCATAATAGTACAAAATTTTAGAAACCACGAGTGAAAAAGAAACGAATGATATGTCGGGAAAATGAATTGGAATAATACAACAAATTATTTCAAATTCAATTGATTGACATCTGTACAGTATTATAATGAACTGATGGATTTAAATTTATACCTTTCTCTGGTGATGAATGAGCTATTTTTTTTCTTTTAATGCTTCCACTTTTTACGTTCTCTTTCCATTTTACAATATTTAAATTATCTATCCTCTTGTCATAAATAAAGAGACTTAACCGTTGAATCATTATGATATTAAAGAATTTGAAGAATTTTATATTACTTAAAGAAATTAAATGGCGAAAAAAACATTTAACAATCAAAATAACTTCAATTTATAAATTACAAAATATTTCTATTATAATTAACCACTATTCAACGCGTTTCTTCATGAAGAATCCAAAGAAATGAGTTTAATATTTCTATTGTCACTAAATGACGAGTTATTACAGCTTGACTTTCTTGCCGGAATTACATCGACAATTTTGGAAACATGCATTCAATGCGTCTCGTTATGAAGATTCCACATAGATCTATTTTTTCATCTTTCTAAGATCAATGATGATGAGTTATTGCGAGTTAACTTGCTTAAATTAAAACTGTCTCAAGGGTTTGTCTTATTTGAATAAAATCTTTATTATATGCATATATATATATTAAAATACTCAAAAATAATAATTTTCGAATATTAAATTATATTTCGTGGATTATTGTTATTAATTTATCGCTTTATCTATATTGAATGAATTTGGTTTCTATCAATTTTCTATCGTCTATAGTAGAATTTATCACTACAGAAAGGTTAGATCAATTGTGTATTAATAATAAGTTGTATATTTCGGGGACTACAAGCGACTGTTGACGACCTTACATATGCCCATGATAGTCATGAATACTTTGAAATAAATAACAGTGAAAAATTTTAAAGAAACTGAAGATGTTGAAAACCTTTTTTTCAAAAGAAGAGGAAGATTTGACTAATTTCGAAGAAGATTCAGATAATTTAGAAGAATTTAGTAAATATGTAAAAAGATGGGCAGAAATATTGGAAGAGGAGATTTTGAAATATATTATGAGGAAAATGAAGTCTCTATAGCTGTTAGATAATATTCATCCTGCAATTGATCCAATTGCGAAGTGGAATTTAAAATAATTATAATTTTGGATAATTTTGTTTTTTTTGTAAATATCGATTTATTTATTTTTATAAAAATAAAATATGAATATATTACCACTATAATTCAAAATCAAAGTAATTTTAATGAATGACTGAATTAAACTTAAATTGATAATTTAATAAATTAGACGAACGAGTGATGCAGTGAATAACACTTTCTTAAAATAAAATGCCAAATTTGATATAAATCATGTTTTGATACGATATATATGAATTCCTCTTTTAATTCTACTTCAAGATTAAACAAGAGAATTATCTATAGAATATATGCAAATTCCAGATGCTGTGATCTCAAACCTCATTCTGTAAATACAGAGGGAAACTATGGCTGAAGGTTGTTAACAGTCACTTGTGATTTCTGAAATATACAAATTTTAATATAACACAATTGGCCTAACCTTTCTGTAGTATCAAAAGAGAAAATATACATGTATACTTCATTACATTGAAACTGAATCTAAAGACAAATAAATTTATTAAATACTTTTACAATAAGATCAGATTTCTTAAAAAAAAAAAAAATAGTTATTTCATAGACTTACTTCCAATCAATCCAATTATTAGATTTTCAAATTCTTCAATACTATCCTAAAATCCAATCTACAAAAAAATTTGAAATAAAATATTAATAATATTTCTTAATATTTACTTTCATTACATAATTAATTAGCTTTAAATGCTATTCTAAGAAATTTTGGAATCTAACTTACAAAAAAAAAATGTAATATTAGTAATATCTCTTTCTAAATAATAAAAAAAATTCATATTCTATATAATTACATTTAGATACCATATAGAATCTAACTTACAAAAATAAAATAAATTGAATATTAGTATATTCATTAATATTAAAAAATAAATTTCTTAAATAAATACCTAATAGTCTGTAATATTTGGGAAGATTCCTACAAAAAAAAAATTGAAAAAACATATAACAAATTAGCTTAAAAATAGATAAAAATCTTCATAACAAAATAGATAGAAATTACAAAGTTTTAGATAATAAGAAATTATAATACTGTATCTAAAAATATTTTAAAAGAAAAAATAAAAGGTAAAAATTAAATAAAAAAAGAAATTTTAACATTTTTAAATTCAGATTTTCAAAAATCTGAAAATATAACTTTAAAAAACTGTCTTTAAATAAATAAAAATTAATATTAAGATAAATTATATAGATTATACAAGAATCCTGAAAAAATAATATTATTGATCCTTTATTTTATATAGGTAAGGTTTAGCAGAATCATAGTCTAATATATAAATCAAATTATTTTTTAAAAAATAACCATTTTGATAGATTAAATTTCTTCTTTCAATATGTAAAATCTATGTACATAATATATACATTATTTTTTTTGTATGCATATATTAAACAATATAAAATGTGTATAAATTATTATTAAAAATAGATAAATTATATACAAAAAAAAATTTTATATAATAAATTAAAAAGCTTTTCTTCATTTAATAATAAATTTATAAATTTATACATATAATTTTTAACTTAGATTTTATACACTGTCTCTTTTATTAGTTTTCATTAGAGTTTTAGATAAAATATAAATTTTACTATTATAGCACTAATGAATAAACTAATTTCTTTTATAAAATAATTAAAAAATAGATTCTATAATTTGATTTAATATTTATAATTCAATTTAAAATCAAATTTAATATAAATTCATATTTAATTAGATTTAATCAATTCAAATTAAAAGAATAATTCATTTAATCAATTATAAATTAATCTTTGATTTGATTCAATCAAATTTCATTAAGAATTTAAATATTTAATTTGATTCAAATCAATTACTAAAGATATCTCTAAAACTTTGAAGATAGCCTTATAAACAATTTATATAAGAAAAGTATATGTTTTAAAAACATATAATATATATAGAAAAACAGTATAATATATTTATAAATATTTTTGTATACTAGATGCTGAAAATTGACTTTTTCATATCTAAAAAAATACTGAATTTATACGTCTATTCAATATATTTATATACATAATTTTACATAGATTTTATATATTATTTTGGTTAGATTTTTTATATATAAATATTAAATTATATACATTATTTTGATTAAAATTTTTACATAAACATTAAATTGTATATATTATTTTGATTCAATTTTTATGTCTAATCATTAAATTGTATATTTTATGTTTAATCAGTATATTGTATGTTATTTTGATTAGAATTTTTATATGTAAATATTAAATTGTATGTATTATTTAATTAAATTTTTATGTGTAAATATTAAATTGTATGCTATTTAGTTACAATTTTATATATTTAATCATTAAATAAATATAATTTATTAAATTTTTGAAATTAATTAATAAATTTTTATTAAAAAAAAACAAAAATAATAAAATAAAAATAAATAATGTTTATTTTATATAAATTAATTAATTATAATATTAAATAAGAGTTTTACAATTTAAAATTATAATTTAAATATAAAATATAAAATATTTATTCAATTTTAAATCAAAATAATAAATTTTTATATTTCTTAATTTTCCTAAATTAATATTATATTATATTATATATATTTTTTTTATAATAATATTAAAAATAAATATAAAAATTATTTTTTTTTGAAATATTGGTTATGGTAGCTTTGATGATAACAGTTTTGGTGAAAGCAATTTAACTTTAACAGTAGCAGTTTTGATATTAACAATATTATTGGTGGTGATGAAAGTATCATTTATTATAATAGTTATAAAATAAATAAAAAAAATAAATAATGATAAAAATAAATCCATATATTTTGTTTTTTATTATTTTTTTAAAAAAAATACCAAACTTTCATCATATTCTAAATAAAAAGTGTTAGTAATGGTGAAATAAGAGAAGAAAAAAAGAATATTATCTAAAAAATATATAATAAAAAAATATTAAAGATTAAATGATTAATAAATTCATTTTTTTTATTTTTTTATTTTTTGTAGAAGTTGATTATATAATTTATATTATTATTTTTTTTTTGTAGAAGTTGATTATTATCATTATTATTATCATTATTATTATAATTTTCTTTTTCTTTATGATGATTATAATCTTAATAATATTATAAGTGTTTTTTAATACTTTCTTTTATTAACCAACTTCCTATTTCAACTTAAATTGTCAGATTTCTTTTTTAACTATTATTATTAATATAATAATTAATAATATCCTAACTGTTAAATAACAAATTACTTTATATATCTTTTCTATCATCTTTAATAGAAGAATTATGTCTTGATTTTTATAGTTGATTTTAAAATCAACTTTCAAAATATCATATAAAAACGAATTTTAAATTTAAAAAAAACAAAAAAAAAATATTATAATAATATAATATTTATAATTTACTGTATTTATTATTTATTCTTATTAAAATATTTTAATATATCTTTTTATCTATTTAAGAAAACTTCAGAATCTTCTTAGCAAAAATATATTATTCTATTAGTTTTTTAACATTAGTTAGTGATATTGATATTAGTATTAATACTGGTATTAATATTGTTATCCCTTCAATGGTTTTCCTTCCAAATTTAAAAGAAATTTTACTTACTCTTTAAAGTTAATTTTAAATATATTAAAAATTAGTTATTAAACTAATAATATTATTATAATAAAATTTATGATATTT
>CAMKVN010002521.1:0-13284 GCA_946474995.1 Funneliformis geosporum
TGTCAACAATGTTGATAATGTTATTAATGTCAATAATGTCAATAATGTCATTAATGTCAACTATATCAACAATGTCATTAATATCATATAATACATGTAGATCAATTTGTAGATCAATCTTGCAAATCATTCTGTTGATCAATTCTGCAAATCCCTTTTGTAAATCGATTTTATAGATCACTTTATAGATCCGTTTACATTACTCCGCGCTTAAGATTTTTGTACCAACAGAAATTTCTATTGCTTTACAAAGGAGGTCTTGAAATTCAGAGGACTTGAGTGTTCTAACCATCATTAATATCAAGATTTGAGTTACCATGATTTGTTGAGTACTGAAAGTTTCAAATAAATGATATACTCAAGTAGCACTTTGATGATAATGAGTGGTCATCATTTGATATTGCAGAGTTTGTTGAGCAGGTATAATATCATCATTAATAAATTGTCCTAAGAAAAAGGCATTAAGTAAAATTAAGATGCGATTTTTCACACGTTGAACTTTTAAGAACAAATGGTAAGTTCTTTTAACTTTTTTATTTATAGTCATATCAGAGGTATATGGTCAGGTTAGTTCAAACATTACTTCTGAAAGAGGTCTTCATAGTTCTTGCAATATAAGATCGCTTACAGTTGGAAATTCCATTCTGTTCAAGACTTGAACAAATCTACGGTATTTTTATTAGATTTGTGGAGGTAGATCATCAATTATAATCTGTAGTTCCCAATTGGTCTGTTCAAAATAAGGTTTGAGTTGATCAGCATGTGTTGGATTTTTCCTAACTCTTTCTATTATGATAGTTCTTCTTCATCATCTAGCTCTGAATCAGAGCATAATAGTTCTGACGGTAATGAATTTGAAAATGATCCTTTCGATGAAAATAATGCGACCAGTCAAGGTCAACTTGATTTCTTCTGAATGATAAAAGGACTAACCACTATTTTCAAAAATGTTGGATTTGATGAACAATATGAAAGCAAATTCATGGAACTCCCTTCTTTTAAAGGTAGATACCAGGATCCTCAAGATAGACTCAATAGATATAATAATGCATGTAAAGCTAATAATATTTCTAACTGAAGACGTTTGACTCTTGTATTATTCTTTCTTAAAGGATCCGCACTCACTTAGTATAATAAAGCTAAATATAAAAAAGATATTTGTTATTGGGATAATAATGAAGATCAACAAAGGAAACATTGTATACCAATTCATTAAACACTACAATACTATTCATCGCTGAACCCAATGGAGATCAGCTTTCTGACGTTGCAAACAGAGACTAGGATAATCTGTTGAAGAGTATGCTGCTGAAATGGAATCATTGTATTTGAAATTAGACCCATACCATAACATGTCAGAAGACGAGAAAATTGAACAGTTTCTTCAAGGATTATGTTCTGAATTCCAAACTGCTATTGCCGCTGCAGCATCACGTAATGTGAAAGAAGCTATTGATAATGCTTGATCTATTGAAGCAGTTTTGTTAAAAGATACTACACTATCAGGATATTCTTTGAGTAAGGCATATTTAAACCAAAGCATTAAAACTGTTGAAGAAGATCCAGTCAATATGCAACAACTGATTGAGAAGAATAATGAGAAAATACTTAAAGAATTTAAGTAATTATTGATTGGAACTAATATGACTCCTCAATATAATACCAGTAAATATGGGTACAATAATAATAATAACAACAATTATAATAACAATAGCAGTCGACCAGCAATCAACAGTAACTGGCGAAATAATAATGTGATTAATAATTAGCAAAATAATAATGTAAATAACAATAGGCCTAACATGAGATCTTGTTATAACTATAGACATAATGGACACTTTGCAAGGAATTGTATACAACCATGAACCAATCTGAGTGGTACACTGAATATTATGAACACTGGGTATTATAATTGCAAGCAACCTAGATATATCACACGAAATTGTAGAGTGCAACCAAGAGAATCATGTATACATTGCAATCAAGTTAGGCATTAGTCAAGGCTCTGTCCAACAAAAACACCTGTTACTGAACAGCGAACAGCCCTTTTACAATTTACTCTAATGACTTCCTTCAACATGGTGACTCCTATGCATTCTTCACTACCACCACTCATACCTACTAGTAACCAACCACCAGTAATACTTTCATGACCGCATTTAAACTATTAATGATGTCTCCTAAGGGTAAGCATACCAGTTATTATTCAAATCCCTCAATAACTTCAGAAGCTGTAGAGGCTATTTATTGTTATGCCACTATGTAGTGTTCGTAAAAAATCTGATTCAATCTGACGGATTTGGATTTGGATTCAGATTCAATCCATCAGATTTGGATTTGGATTCAGATCTGATTTGTTAGATTTGAAATAAAAATGCCACCCCGAAGTCAGACGCGGTATTTATTATTAAAAAAGTTTAATTTTTAATAATTAAATGTCGCCCGAAAGTCAGACACAGCATTTATTATTAAAAAATTAATTTTTATTAATTTTAATAACAAAATTCCGTCCGAAAGTCAGAGGCAGCATTTATTAATAAAAAAAATTAATATTAAAATGTCGCCCTGAAAGTTGGAGGCGGCATTTATTAATAAAAAATTAATTTTTATTAATTTTTTATTAATTTTTATAACAAAATGCCGTCCCAAAAGTCAGACGCAGCATTTATTATTAAAAAATTAAATTTTAATAATAAAATACTGTCCAGAAAGTCAGACGTAGCATTTATTATTAAAAAAATTAAATTTTAATAATAAAATGCCGCCCCGAAAGTCAAATGTGGCATTTATTAATAAAAAATTAATTTTTATTAATTTTTTATATAAAAATGCCACTCCGAAAGTCAGACGCAGCATTTATTAATAAAAAAATCAATTTTTATTAATTTTTTATATAAAAATGCCATCCCAAAAGTTGGACGCGGCATTAATTAATAAAAAAAAATGCCACCCCAAAAGTCGGACGCAGCATTTATTATTAAAAAAATTAAATTTTAATAATAAAATGCTGCTCCAAAAGTCAGATGCGTCATTTATTATTAAAAAAATTAAATTTTAATAATAAAATGCCGCTCCGAAAGTCAGATGCAGATTTTTGTTAAAAAAAAACAAAATTGTTGTTTTTTTAACATTAAAACGCTGTTCCGAAAGTCAGAAGCAGATTTTTGTTAAAAAAACAATAAAATTAATGTTTTTTTAATATTAAAATGCTGTTTTGAACGTTGAAGACAGATTTTTGTTAAAAAAACAACAAAATTATTGTTTTTTTAATATTAAAATACCATTTTGTTAAAAAAATTTTGGATCTGTCAGATATGGATACAGATTCGGATTTGTCAGATTCAGATACAAATTCGGATTCAAATCGAATCGGATTCAGATTTTTCGGATTTGGATCAAATCGGATTTTGCCCAAATCTGATCTGATCTGATCCGTGTGGAACACTACCGCTGTGGATAGAAAACCTATTTATTTAATATTAGATTCAGGATAGTGTTCTACACGGATCGGATCAGATCAGATTTAGGCAAAATCTGATTTGATCTGAATCTGAAAAATCCAAATCTGATTTGATCTGAATCTAAAAAATCTGAATCAGATTCGATCTGAATCTGACAAATCTGAATCTGAATCCGTATCTGAATCTGACAAATCTGAATTTGTATCTGTATCTGACAGATCAAAAAATTTTTTTAAACAAAAATCCGCTTCCACCATTCAGAACAGCATTTTAATGTTAAAAAAATAACAATTTTATTGTTTTTTTTAACAAAAATCTGCCTTTGAAGTTCGGAACAGCGTTTTAATATTAAAAACAATAATTTTGTTGTTTTTTTAACAAAAATCCACCTCCGACGTTCAGAATGGCATTTTAATAGAACCTGAAAAACTTTTAATAGAAGTTACCACCAAATATAATTCAGAGACTTATAGATTTTTAAAAAATGTTACTGGATAGGCATGATTCGCACTCATATAATATTGGAAAGGTCACAGTATTTTGCGGTTTGTGTTAATTCATGTTACTGCTTTTGAATGGTTCACAAATGATAAAATGTAAATAGATTACTGTATATAGTATGATTCGCAAAACATAGATATAGATATATATATACTACATATATGCTATATTTCCCGGTTTGATTTTTAGAAAAAAATTTAAAATTCAATCCTTTACCAGTCCTTTACCTTTCTTTACCAGCTGTAAGATTTTTACAATTTTTTAAATTTATTTAAAATGGAATGATTGATAAATATTTTTAGCTTTATTTGGTTTTATTGCTTGACATTTTAGCATTTTGGAACAAGCAGAATTGCAGAACTGAAAATGCACGAAAATTAGCATCACGTAATCTAAAACTTATTTTTTTTGTTTCCAATTTTTTTTCTTGACTGTTTATTATTTTTTTACTTTACAATGCCACCAATTCGCAAGCAATCAACTAATATTCAGATTTCTCAGTTTAGGTCATTTCCAAAATTTGATAAAATTATAGATGAAAAAACTGTCCGGTGTAAATGTGGAATTACAGTTCGACTAGACTGTCCGTTTAGAATATCAAATTTTGAAAGACATATTAAAAGTTGTAATTGTATTCTTGGCACTGATAATCAACAAAGTTTATATGTCTTCTTTAACCAAAGCCAAGATACAGAAGAAGATGAAGTTGAATCACACGAACTCTTGCCTTGTATTGGTTTATTTGGTGATTTGTATACAGTTTATGCTACTAGTTTTCCAGCCCTTTTTGGTGGTGGAGAAAGGCCTGAAGTAATTGGAAAGAATTTTTTTCCTGAGATGTTTCCACAAGATACTCCTTTTTGCCGTAAGAAACTTAATAAAGTTCAAACCCAAGAATTTAATACTGCATTGCAAGCGGCAGCTACCTGGAAAATAGATCTATATGAAGAAATGATTCAGAGTGTAAATTATACAATTATGACAACAAAGTTTTCAGGTTTATGTTATGAATGTAATAATTTACATAATAACAAGAGATTAAATGAAGTATTAAAAGCCATAAGTTAATTAAGTTAGTTTTTTTATTGCTAAAATATCATTAATATTAAAATTTTAATTTCTTTGATACAAGAAACATGTAACACCACTATTAATCAAATATATACCAAAATTTTATTTTGATACCTGTTTAATTCAACTTTTGAAAAATGGGAATCTTAGAAATCTATGGACTTGTATGATTTTTAATAACAATGATACTGCAATGTAGACTTTTTTAGCTCAAATGGGAATGAATGATGCTTTTAGTAGTGAAAAGACATTTACAGAATTAGCTTCTTTAATGTTACAAATGAAAACAAAAGAAGATGCAGGTATTAGTATGAAAGGCCTGCGATATTCTGAACATCTCACACATTTTTTTAGCTTATTATCTGAGAGTAGTCGTGAATATGAAATTTTTCGTAAAGAATTGGGAGGAATGTCTATTCAAAGAATACAGTATATATATATATTTGTTTTCAACTTTTCATTTGCAATATTAATCATATTTTAATTATTTAAGCTAAATACGTGCTTCAAATCCTGAGTTAATCACAGATCCTAATTTAATTATAGAAAATATAATGAGATTTGCATGTATAATGAAGGAATTAAAATGGGAAGGACCAATTTTATTAATAACTAATTATACAAAGATCCATTTTAAGCTAGTATATTCTCAAGAACTTGGTTATATTACTGGATCTACTTTATCTTCAAATGAAGCTTCAGTTTCTAACATTGATGATATACATGCAAAAATACGATACATACATGAAAAAATGCAGTTGTAACACAAATTTGGGTCATTGTTTTTAAGGTTTTTAACTTCTATAATTTGCTAATATTTTTTTTTTAATATTTATATAAGTCTAATATTAATTATATTAGATTCCAATTGGAAAAATACCTCTAGTGGTAATTGCTATTTTACCTACAAAAGGTGATGAATCTGCAGAACAAATTTTCAATATTCTTCATATTGTATTAGATTTTGCATACCAAAGTGACATCAATATTCTTAGTATGGGAGCTGATGGAGCACGATCAGAATTTAATGCTCAAACACAAATTATAAATTCAGCGTCAACATACTTTACATTTGATGATCCATTTTACAATGTGCATTTAAAAGTACTAATTATAAGTGAAAAGCATTAGTTCGTATTCAAAATCCTAAACATGCTAAGAAAACAATACGGAATCAATTATTTACTAGGCAGGACTAAGGTTGCTTGTCTAAACTCATTTTGGATTTGGCAAAATGGTAAAATCTTTAGTTTCGCTAAATTTTTACTAAGTGTTTGATATAGTTTCACTATTTTTATAAGCTTTGATATAGTTTTACCTTTTTCCAAATTTCGCAGATTTTTTAATAAGGTTTTAATATAATTTAACCAAGTTTTACTTTTACTATTTAGACGTCTGTCTAAACTCTTGATTTCGTCTAGCAACTTTAGGCATGACTTCTCTCATTAGGAATAGATACTGCACAATATGATCAACTTTTTGAATTAGCACATAGAAATCATCATACTTTATTAAAACGTGATGTTCTTAATGTAGATAAACAAGATGATGGTGCTGCATATTGAACATTTCATTCAGAAAATTTAGCACAAATTGTTGAATCAGAAAATATTCCTTCTAATATGATTGGAATTTTTGTTTACTTATTTATCCTTGGTAAGTTATTATTTAAAATAAAAGAAATCATTTAATAATTAACTTATATAGTCATTATTGACAAATAGGAAAATTATGTGATACATATCTTAATCAAAAAGTTGATCATAAAGTAAGAATTCAAATGGTTATGCGTGCATTCTTTTTTCTTAGAATCTGGAAAGATTATATTCAACGTTGTGGCACAATTTATTTATCAAAATGGTATAATATGCAGTGTAGTATTATTTCTATGTAAAGTTTTGAAATCTTTATTAGTATGGCAGAATCTTTGGTAATGCTTATTTTAGTTCACCGAAATTATTACTCCAACTATCCTTTATTTTTATAGGAGCATGGAACTGAGGCACTTGAATACATTTTTGGTATATCACGTCAAGTAATATCAGATTTTAATTTTTATGAATTTTATAAAATTTAAAAACGTGTTATGCATCGAGATAAAATTTCACGTGCTGAATTAATTGATACATTAAGAGATCAGACATCAGCTGCAGATAAGAACTTCATTATAATAACTAATGTATAGCTTAAAAAATTCACAAGTATTAAATATTTTTAGGTTATGTATTTGATATTGATGGCACTTCTCTTCCTCATGAAATTATTGAATATTTATGAAACTGGCCTTCTGATGATAATATTAAAGAAGCAATTCGCATTGGATATGATGAAGCAATTGCATTAGCAAAATATCTTCAAATTGATAATAAAACTGTATTTTCTATTCAACCACTTGATCATGTTGAATTTTCTTCAGATGATCTAGATATTTCAAAAATGATTGATGATGAAAATAATCAATATCAAAATTTAATTGGTACAAATTAATTTATTTGTCCAAAATTTTTATTAAATATTTTTAATTTTATATTATTATTTTTATTAATAGGACAAATTGAATCATAAATAGAATCTGAAGATATCAGGACTGCTGCATTTGAGGTTTCATGATACCTGTTGGATGAATCTAACAATAGTGAAGAATTTGCAGATGAAAATGAAATTACAAATATTTCAATAGCAAATTTTCCTGATTTGCAATATATTCTTAGTCAAAAACAAATTCCTCAAAAGTTTGAAAGTTTTGATTTACTTTTTACACTTGAAGGATTTTTATGTTCTAAAGTTTTAATTAATATTCGAAGAAATCATGATGCCTTCTCACATCATTCAAAAAGAATTTCTAACAATCAAAATTTATCTAATACTAGTTCACTCAACCTTAATAATGCTAATAAGTTAATTACTGTATTAACAAATAATTTTGATATTCAAGAAAATCGTGTAAATAGACGAAAAGATCATTGGAAAGGATATAAAAGACTTGCAACTATTCCAATAACTGCTGGAATTAATAGTAATATTTATTATTAATATTATAAATGTGTGTAATCTTATAATAAACTTACTATATATTTCTTTTATTTTAGTATATAATATCATCGATGCAAATGTATCTGATTTTCATCCTTTAATTCCAGGTGGATATTTATTCATTTATTCTGACAAAAAACTTTGTATTGCTCAAATTATTCAATATATGAAAAGTGGGTGAACGACATGCTTGGGTAAACAAAAAAGTTGATTTTTTGGATTAATTATCTTATCTTTCAATTGATATTTATTTGAATGTTTACAATAATCTTTGAACAAATACATGTGAAGCAGGAGGAAAACTAGTTGGTCATATCTTAGCTAAAGAAGTTTTATATTATTTTAACTTGTGTCCTTTTAATTCTCAAAGTTGTCTTCTTACTTTAACAGAAATAGCTTTAGAAATTTTTCATTTTTTAAAACACCCGAAATGATGTCTTATCTTAAAAAAATTTTTCCTAAATAAAATTTTTCCTTAAATAATAATTTTTTTTTTTCGAATATTATAGTTAAAATTGTCCTATATTTTAAATAAATAATTATAAAATATTCTTTTATTACGATTTAAAATAAATATGTTACAATTTTTTCCTGATTCAAATATCTTAATTATTTTATACTTACCGCTATTTTGGTTTGCATAATTAATAAAATCATGTGGTTCGCGATCATATGATTTTTCTATATTTTGGCGATAACCTCTATTAGAAGTTTTCCAGGTCCTGTTTTAATGTTAAAAAAATAACAATTTTGGTTTTTTTAACAAAAATCCGCCTCTGACTTTCAGGGCGGCATTTTATTATTAAAATTTAATTTTTTTATTAATAAATGTCGCATCTGACTTTGGGGCGGCATTTTATTATTAAACATTAATTTTTTTAATAATAAATGCTGTGTCCGACTTTTGGGCAGCATTTTATTATTAAAATTAAATTTTTTTATTAATAAATGCTGTGTTTGGCTTTCGGCAGCATTTTATTATTAAAAATTAAATTTTTTTATTAATAAATGCTATGTTTGACTTCGGGGTGACATTTTTATTTTAAATCCAACAAATCAGATCTGAGTCCAAATCTGAATCTGTCAGATTGAATCAGATTTTTTGCGGAACACTAATTCAGGATCTGCTGGAAGTGTTATGTTCAAGTTATTTTTACAACAATTAGAACAAAAAATTGGATCTGCATCAACTATTACAATGATTAACATCTAAGGAAAACATTTTTGACTATTTCCAAAATTTCAATACAAATAGATAGTATAGAAATTCTCATAAATGTAGATATAACTGAATCAAAAAACTATTTTATTGTTACTAGAAATGACTGGCTTTCTAAATGCCAAGCACAATTACATTGAGACAAGGCAAAATTTATTTTTAAATGGCAAGGAATTATCCATCAAGTACCTATGATTTGCTAGGAAAAACCATCTTTCAATCAATATCAACAACTGACTCCAGTCCATATCACCATTGATGATGAGTATTAAGAAGAAGAATTAACATCTCGACGAAATTATGTAATATTAGGAGACCAAGATACTCAGCCAATTCTCGCTGAACAAAGGGATGATCAAATGATAATTGAAGGACAAAACTATTCACCCCAATATTATGAAAATTTAAAGCGAAAATTCAACGTAAAGCCTTCTTCAACTGAAAAATGGAAATATCATTGGCAAGGACCAGGCAATAGATGTTGGTGTCATAATAAGCTAAACTGACTGAATGACATTTTTGAATTATGCAAGAAAGAGTATGAACATTTACAACTACTTTCTAACGTACCAGATGAGAAAACAACAACACTAGCTGTAATAAATTTAACCATTTCACAACAACAGCAAATAACAATATTGTTAAAACAAAATGAATTTATTTGCTAACGATCTCTCCTAACTAGGGTATACTAAGGTTGAAAACCATCACATACTAATTGAAGTATCAATTCCTGTTAGACAAAGAGCATATTGTGTAGCTCTATCTGAATAAGACTTTATTAAAAAGGAAATCAATAAAATGCTAAAAAATGATTTAATTCAACCATTTGAAAGTTCTTGAACATCACCTGTTATACTGATGCAAAAGAAAAATTGAAAATTAAGGTTCTGTGTTGATTATCGCAAATTCAATAGCTTAACCCAAAGAGATTGTCATCCACTTTCACAAATAGATGAATTATTAGACATGTTTGAACATGCTAAATATTTCACAACACTTGATTTAGCAAATGATTATTGGCAAGTTGTTATAGCCTTAGAAGATCAGCTGAAAACTGCTTTTATTACCAGCTATGGACTGTATGAATTCAAAGTTATGCCCTTTAGATTGACCAATGCGCCTGCAACTTTCCAATGGTTAATGAACAAAGTCTTTCGAGAAGAAATTGGAAAATTTGTAGCAGTATATCTGGATGATATCATTATCTTCTCTGTTACTTTTGAAGAACATGTCTAACACCTGCAACAAATCTTTCAACAATTGAGAAAAGCTGGATTAAAACTAGGACATGACAAATGTGAATTTGACAAAACAGAACTCACATTTTTGGAATATATAGTAAGCAGAAATGGTATTGCACCAGACCCTTTCAAAATTAAAAAGATTAGGGATTTTCCAATTCCAAAAATTCTGACTAAACTGCGTAGATTTTTAGGACTTGCTTTGTATTATCAACAATTTATACAAAACTTCTCAACTATTATAGCACCATTGCATCATTTACTTTGAAAAAATGTTTTCTATGAATGGACAGAATCACAACAATCAGGATTTGAATATTTGAAGAATTGTCTAATTACTGCACCTATTTTTGTATATCCTGATTTTTCTAAAAAGTTCTTAGTATTTACTGATGGATCTTACATGAGTTTGGAAGCCATACTAGTTCAATTAGATGATCAGAATAAGGAGTATATAATCGCTTATGCAAGTAGAAGTCTGAATAGTGCAGAACAAAGTTATGCACCCACAGAATTAGAATGTCTAGCTGCTGTCTAGACAATGAAACATTTTAGAACTTATCTTCTATATCAATTGTTTGATCTTATCATTGACCACACTGCATTGCAATGGTTATTCAACAAATCTGATCCTCCTTGAAAATTCATGTGCTGGATAATTAGAATTATAGAGTTCCCCTATGGAGTTTACTATTTATCACTGGCGGTGATCATCACCAGTGTCACGTGATTTAATTGGCCAATAGAAATTAATTATTTTATTATAAAAATCACGCCCAATCAATTTAAAAAACGCGTCTAATAATAAATAACAAACTTTATTTCGCTAATTAAAAACCACATCAACCAAATTAAACCCACTAATCCAAGTCTAATTATCAGCTAAGTATCTAATTATTATTTTCTTTATCTAATGAGTCAGCTTTTTGTTGCTTACATTCTCTAATATTATGTCCTTTTTCTAGACAATAACTACAGGTTTTAGAAGACGAAGATACATTTTGAACGTTATTTTCTTCTATTGAGGATTTATAATGTTTTGGAGAACGTCTTTTTGGCTTATGATATTTCAGATTCGATATCTTGGGAACACAACTTGCTATAGAAGACTTGCTGTGACTTTCGTTACTCGATTGTAATACATCATTTAAGCCAGTTTTTTGACGGTATTTCATAATAAATTACGTAAGAAGTCCAGTCAGTTCTGATGTAACACCTTTCGCTACAGCAATATGAACACTGGTCTTAGCTACCAACATTGCAGTACTAAACTGAAGCTTTTTATTAACATTTTCCCTAATATTTCACGTGTAAATATTAGCAGACCGCATTTGATCAATATATTGCAATGAATTGGTGATATAAGCCTTGATTTCTCGAGTGATTATAATATAGTTACTCGTTTCCAATGGTATTGATTTAAACCAACGTAGATGAATAAAGCCCATATGAAAGATGGCTTTGTTGAATTAAAAAAGGATCTGATACTGATGTCGACATAGCATTCCTTGATTAATAATATACATACATGTACAAAGCAATGTTATATCTCTAAGTACTGCTATATAATGTGGTTTGGATGTTGAGGATACCGCAATGTAATCAACCTCCCATATTTCCTGAATTTCTTTGTGATCGATGCCTAGTAAAATTTCTTGTAGTCTAATCTGTAGTCTATCATACTCGTGTTCTATTATACCATTAAGCTCGTCATCGGATTTATTGACTTGTTCAATAGAGACCAAAATTCCTTGATATAATAACGCCTGTTTCATTTGAGCCCTTTGAAGTGATAATAGGATTGGTGCTAAAGAATCTTTTAAAACGGAATCAATGTCTTTAAAAATGGTTTCATAGGTTGACGGAAGACCAACTGATGGATTTGATGCATAGTAATCCCTGATTCGATTATACTGCACTTCTTTATTTAACTCATTTTCTATTTCTATCACTAATTCCTTTAACAGAATCCCTCAATCAACATGTTTTTTAAGAACTCCATTTAGGGATTCGACACGTTGAGTTGATTCCACTCCCACTGTAAAAATCTTTGCAATAGAATATCTTGACCACGATTTACGATTAAGGTAAAGTTTTTCAATGTAAGATTGACATTTCTCGTATTTTATTAGCATTTCATTGTATCTTGATTTAAACTGATACTGACTATAACTATTTCGCATATGGTTCCTTAACAAAACTATTAACCATCTCACTATGCAATTTGGATCTGACTTTCTTTTTCACGTTCTCGGCAATATGGTAAATACATAATAAATGGTGAGTTTCTGGATAAACAACTTGAACAGCTGCTATCATTCCTGGATCAATATCGGTAAATAATATGATAGGCGGAAGATTGTTTGTCACTTCTAATGTACACTGTAAAATCCAACTATAATCTGCTTGCGTCTCATACTTTGTTAAGGCTTGAGCAAGAACTCTCGTCTTATAATTATTATCAATACTGACAAACAAGCTAAGCGTCATCTCATACCAATTCATCTTTACTGTATTATCATGTATTATGACATCACGAAACTTAGGCCAAAGTTCATAGGAGGACTTTTACGTGATTGGTCGATCCTAATCAATTGCCAGATACATTATTTATACAGTTTAAAGTACTTTTCAAAAATGTAATGTTTCACTTATAAAAAGTAAAAGATTTTTTTTTTTAGCTTTGAAAGAACGTTAACATTCACTGTGCAAAATAATCCAAAAATAATCCCAAACCTCAAAGTACTTTACTTAG
>CAMKVN010002522.1:0-13283 GCA_946474995.1 Funneliformis geosporum
AATTTGATTTGATTCGATCAAATTCAAATTGATTCAAATTGATTCGATCAAATATTTGAGTTCAATTTGATTTGATTCGATTTTGAAGAATCCTAATAATAGGATATAGGCCTTTCTTTTCTGTTTGGTTATCATGGCGGACGTACTAAGCTTGGACGATATGATTATTAAACGAAAACTTAATCTTATACAAGTTATTTCTATTATTTTATGCAATATTGACATCCTTTGGATCAAATATAAATTTTTCTGGGAAGAGGTTATATGGCATGATAATACTAGGATATAATGAAGCGAAATCCAATCCCGTTACAGATCTTCTACTTTCAATCCCTTTTTTAGGTGGAAATACATACACACCAGGATATTTTTCTTTTTCTATATTTTCAGGAACCTTTGTACTTATTACTATATCTCGTTTGACAGCATATGCTCTGAAAAGGTTCTGTACCTTCATTCTATTTGCGCGATAGTGTGTGTCAAAAAGAGAAACATAAGCTATAGAGGCAACTTCTCTATAATCATTTATTATACTTTAGTTTACCAAAAGCTTTTGATAGCACAATGCATCTATAATACAGTAATGTGCTACTTCATGCATATTTCTCGCGGTTGTTGAGGAAGGGTTTTTTTCACCTCTGAATAGATTTTTCACATTTTATCATATGGCATGTCGGCCTTACTGTCAAGACCACACTTTTGTAAGAAAAATTTAAGTGAACTTTTTTTTGACTTCAGAATGAGGAAAACGTTTTTTGAGACACACTCAGACATTAATCAGTACGCAACTTGACAGTTTAAGGAAGCTAAAAGTAAAATCATCTTCTGCACTAATTTTGATCTTAATTAGACTACCTATATATTCTTTCTCCTCCAGATCCTCTTCACCTTCCTTGAGAGCTTTAACAGGATACTTTTTTATGAAATCATTTTCAGATTTCACTCCTATCTTTCCACGATATTTTCATTTTATACAGTCATACCTCTCTATAGCGAATTTTTATATAACGAATTTTTTGGACAACTATATTAAATTTACCCTCGTTATAACGAACTAGCCAATCAAATTCTTTAAAAAATTCACTATAGCTCTATAGCGAAGTTGAAGTTCAGGACATAAAATTCGTTATATCAAGGGTTGACTGTAATTTCTTCCTTTGTTTCGAACTTTCCTGTCATTCGCTCCTACATCTATTCGAGTATATTAAGATGATATGCTCTTTCCATAATAAAATGCCAATCATAGTCTGAATCGTTAAACCCAATATGTATATCAGAGGCAAATGCTCGCCAGAAGAAAGCGAAAGCTTTTAGTAGATTTACTTAATTTCCGCAAATGATTGTGATCCAGTATGAGTCTGGTTCTATTTCAACATCGACAAGACATATTTGCTTTAGTGGTTTTGGATCATCTTTCCAATGCAATGTCATAGAAATCATAAAAAATTATGATTCAGATCAAGGACTTCAGCAAATTCACCCAATTTTTGTGATTGCGTCTCTATATCCCATGTGAGAACAAGAGTATGATCCTGTAAGAGAGCTAAAATAGGAAATTGATCGCTTATTGTTGTAAGATCTTCCAGTAGACAGAAATCTTTTATAGATACATAGAATTCATGTGGACAAAGTGAGCTAGTCCGCTTGCCTTTCTTGCATATATATTTGTTTATTGTAAACCATCTAGAGAGTTGAATACCATTCTCTCGAGCTACTTTACGGTGAAATGAGTATAAATCATCTGAAGCAATTTTGAAGTTATTATCTTGAACAGCTTTAATAGCAGTTTTTCTACCACCAGTACTGTTTGTATAAATTCACAAATATGACTTTTTTCTGTATGATAGCTACAAAAAGAGAATGCCTTAATATGCTTTACTGAAAATGTCTTTACACTACCAGATAGAATATCCCTTATTTTTGTTTTGCATTTATTGGGAGATTCGTCATCTGGTACAAGAATGTTAAAGAATACCCAAATGTCTTTAAGAGTTACTAGTGCCTTTTGGCTATTAATAAGATGACCATAAAGACGCAATACATAGCGGTACATTCTATTTATTCTTTCTGTTGATTCTTCATTCTTAATGGTCATGAATGGAATATTTATCATTTAGATAAAACATTTTTGAGTATTAAAGTTAATCCCTCATCATTTCCTGCAACTATATCATCCAGTGTTAAAAAATCTAACAAGTTTTTTTCACTAGAATAGTGAATCAGTTGGCCTTCCATTTTATTTTTTTTGGTCTCTAGGTAAAAAAAGGCGGAGGTGTTGAGAAACTCTGATTGGGTCATGATAAAATTTTTTAGTTATGTATCTAGTATACTGAAACAGTATAATACCCTAGTAAAAAAGTTTAAAATAAAAATAAATAATTATAGATATCAAAGTGTTATTTATCTAAGAATAATATCAATGGGCAGTAAATACATTTTCCAGTATCGTTCTAATGAAGGGGAGGTTTGTGAGCAGGGAAGTAGAAAATAAGAAGGGTGTTGTATTCACTGAAAAAGACGCTAGCAACCTTTATGCAAACAAGATGGGTGTGAAAGACTGACGGTTTCTGAATATGAATTTTGTGATTGGCACATAAAAAAGTACTATTTGAATGCATATTATTATCGAAAAAAATTGAATAAGATGTTTCAGAACTGTCAGACCCTGAAGACAATGAGACAGGCTCTCGATAGGATAAAAATATCCGATGCAATAGAGTGTTGGCTTTAGAAAATTATCCCTAGAAAAATTGCTCTATTGTTTGTAATGAAATTTTTCTGAGGAGAACAACCATATTATTAGTTTTAGCGCATTTAGATTTCTGGGAAGCCTTCTAAGATGTGTGTTTCCTCTGTTCTTACTCATCCTAGTAAAAATCGAAACTCTTATCTTTTTATTTTTTTTTTACCTATAGGTATAGATATATATCATATACATATATAAATCATACACATATATCATATATATACTATACACACATATCATATATATACCATAGGAAAATTATGATTTTTTTTTCTAGAAATTACTATTTTTTACTAAAGACAGTAGGGACACTAATAAAGAAAGAAATAAAATAGCCTAATAATCTCAAGAAAGATAGCAAACCTGTCTTCTCTTCTGTCATCCCTAAAAAAAATTCTCTAGGGACAGGGGGGATGGCTCAGAAAAAATTTGATATATATATCTTTTAGCAATATAACAGAAAGATCATGCCTTACTTTAGTAATCATAAAAGGAAGGCAAATAGATATATATCTGAAAATAGAGCCTTCTTCATAATCTATATATAGAATATTGTGACAGAAGAAGGCTCTATCTTTCTAGATATGTATTCAGCTATGGTATAATCTTTGCATATGACTTATTCGCTTAATGTCAGCTAACTTTATTCTACAATTTCAGCCAAAACTTGGATATAATAATTTGACAACCAAGCTGGCATAAAACTGGCAAACTAATAGAACCTCTCTGGCTCCCTGCCAGTTTTTCACAAGTTTCATAACAATTCTGACACTATCAGATCACTGCTATAACGCCAAATTAGATTCTCAAATTACATATTCAAAGATCAGCCAGAATTATGTCATAATATCAGCTGAAATTAATCGCAAATTTATCACGCCACCTATCGCCCTTTTTTACACTATTTCAGTATTTTAAAAGGCAACCAAATAGGCGTAAATTCTCAATATAAAACTAGTAATCAAACAAGCATAAAGTGTCAATAACCACAACATGCAACCAGACATTCAAACAAGGATGGAAAATCAATACTAGCAATATAAAAAAACTAATGTAAACGAATTAGAAATAAGAAGAAAGCAGTAATCATTAGATCATGATATCACTATTAAAATAAAGTACCACCATTCACCGTTAGACTATGAAATCACCATCATAATATACAGGAAATAATTGAAATAATGCAATAAATACAAAGAAGCTACCCATATATAGGTTATGAAGTTGCTATCAGATTATGAATAGTAAATTATGAAGTTACCACCAGATCGTGAAATTAGATTATGAAATCATTACTATATTATGAAGTTACCGGTAGACTATGAAGTTACCATTATATTATGAAGTTACCAGCAGATTATGAAGTTACTTTCATGACCTAATTCAAGTTGCATGTGACTTTCATAATATAATTATATTATGAAAGTCATATGCAACTACAAGTCTTTAACATTTCTATTTCTGTATTTAATAAATATTATAGATTTAGTAATACAAGGTTAATAATCTAAAATTTGCAAAATATTCAAAGTACTATGACCCGCAATATATGGTATATCAATTATCAAATAGTAATAATATTTTTTTTTATCAATTAAGAAGTCTTGCCTATAAATTCATAACCCTTATTATATTATAGAAACTTTGATTATATAAGAAAATTATTAGGATTATTATATATAATCAAAGCTCTTTATAGTGAATTCTTAGTTTTAATTATTTTTTATTCACTATAATGAGATTTTATTAAAAGTTCACTATATTGAGAGAAATTTATTATAAAAAATTAATTTGGTGAATTAAAAATAATTTACTATAATATGATTTTACTATAATGAGATTCACTATAATAAGCTTTGACTAAAGATGGTTCTCATAATTATTTTTAAAATTTTTAACTAGTTGCAACTATTTATGAATTTTTATATTAAAATAAATTTACAAGGAGTTGCAACTTACTGAGTTGTAACTTCTTAATTATGATGCTTATCTTTAGCTTTGACTATAGAAAATTTATTAGAAAAATGGAGCCTAGGAAATTTTTTAATAAAAATTTAAATTTTATTATATTTTAACCTAATATTATCAAGAATTAAAATGCAATAAAAAATAAAATTTTATTAAAAAATTTTTAGTCTCATTTTCTTAGTAAACTTTCTATATATTTAAATAAAAGCTATTTTTAAAGTATTTATTAAAAAAAAAATATTAATAAATATTTTTTTTTCAAATTTAAAGTAATTTTTTACTATGAAAAATGCTTTTTATAAATATTAATAAAAATACTTTTAAATATATTTTTTTAAGTAAATTAATAAAATATTTATGTGATTTTAAAACCTTTTTATTAATAAAAAATATGTTACTAAAGAATATTAATAAAAGTATTTATATGATTTTAAAGGTAATTTTAATAAATAAAATTTTAATAAATTATTATATGGAAGTTTTACAATAAAAAAAGAGGAATTCTAAAAAAGATAAAATTTTATTTTATAAGTTAATTATAATTTTTTTAGCAAAATAATTTCAGATTTAACATTAACTCAAAAAAAATTTTTTTAGAGTTTTCTCTCTTTCTATTACAAAGCTTCTATATAACTAAAAAAAAATAATAAATTATTATTTTATTTATTATTAAAAATTAATATATATTATAAAATAAACTAATAATAGTTTATTATAAAAAAAAATTATTTATTAAATTTAATTAAAGTTGTAATCTAAACTTATTTTATATTTAATAAATTTATTATTTTTAATAAATTTTGTATATTTTATTTTTTTTAAATAATCTGATCTAAATCTAAATTATATAAAATTTTTTTTTTAAATATATACTTTTTTAATACATATCGATATCAAATTTTCCTAATTTTTTATAAATAATATTTGAAATATTATATTAAAATTTATTTAAATAAAAATAAAAATTTACTTTAAACTTTAAGTTTTTTTTTTTAAATATTATTAATAATAATAAATTATATAAATTATATATATTTTATAAACTTTATAAGCAAAAGTATTCTATAAAATATTTTTATATATTGAGACGTACTTTTTTTATTATACTGTATATAATTTTACCTAAAATAGAATATGTAAAACCACCCTTAAATTTATTACCTATTTTATGTCATATCAATGGTAACACTAAACTAACATTTATGTATGGTGTCAAATAATGCAGAATGGTATTTTTGCACTTATATATTTATTAATCCGGTTCACTAAACGGCTCAAACCGAGGTGTTATTGTTTGAATACAACTTTGGTAGTTTTAGTTCAGAGGGAATAAAACTTTTAGTTTCTATCATTAATTTTGTGAACCGAAACAATATTTTCTTATCAACAATAGTGTTATTTTGTCAATTAATATATATTTGGTTTGGCAAAATATAAATGCTAGCTTATACTGGTAAAGAAAATTCCAAGAAATTACATCATAATTACTGACGAATATTTCTTTTTTTTTAAAGAAAAAGGAAAAAAGGTCTGTTTGATATGCAGGGGGGCAAGCATTTCTTTTTTTGTGTTCCATGCTATAAACAAACTGAATTCGCATATTCTGTAAATATAATTTAGGTAATATTTTATTGTGCATGTACAGGCATTAAAACTTCAAAATAGTCCGACAAATTCTTCGGTACGGAGTTCAAACCGAAGCTTTTCATTTTTAATATAAAACAAAACTTTAATAATTGTAAAATTTATTATTATTATTTCCCAAAGAAGGTGCATGCATTTGCATATTTGTTTCCATTCATGGATATTTTTAGAATACTAGAACAATGATTGTTCTCTTTAAAATATCTAACTGATTAAAATTTACTATTTTAAAAAAATCATGGAAACGCATGCAGATAAACAAATATATGACCTAAGATGAAACACAAAAAACAATGTATAAAATATATTGTTCTTTATCAATGAGTTTCACCGACACATGTATGATTCATTCTATTTAATTCCAAAATCAGCCATAAATGTAAATGTCTAGATAAAGATTAGTGAATTTGTCAAATCAATTTATTTTCCTGGGTTGGATGTCTGAGTGATAAAGTCTGGTCTAAGTTTCAAAGATTTGAAACAACTAAAAAAGGATTTATTTTACCCAAATTTTTTAACCTGACAATACTAATGAGAATGACAACTATTGTTAAGGTGACACACGATCTACAAAAACTATTGTTTATTAGTTTTACGCAGCAAGTTATTGATGACTGATTTATGAAAATTTATGATTTTTCACTTATTTGGTGTATGTGGAATCGAAGGTAGACAATAGTGGTGAGTCTGGGGTTGACGTTTGAGGAAATTGAACGCGAAAAGGATAAATACGGGCGTTGGATACAGAGATGAATTGTAAAAAAAAACTTTAGAAGAGTCAAAAATATAAAAAGTTTTTTTTTTCAAATTTCAATCAATTTCTTTAACAAAAAAAAATAACAAAAATATTATCAATATGTCGACCATTGCTGACCAAGTTTGTCAATCAAATCTTCCCGATCTTCCTTCTCAACATCCAGAACCATTGATCGAAGGTATCCCAACCTTATATATTGTAGCAAAATTACATGAAATGGGATCAAGTTATTTTCAAGATAAGTTTAGTGCATTCGCCGAGTTACGTATAGAAGGAATTGATAAATCATTTTGGATACACAGAGAATATTTAGAATTACAATCCAGTTTCTTTAAAAAAGTTCTTGAGCAAGTTGGACAAGGTGATATGATACTTATTTCTTTACCTTCTCCTGCGACCTTTGAGCCAATCTTGGAATATTTGTATACCGGTAATGATGATAAATTGTATGATTTATTAAATTTGGACAATTACTATGATTTTTGGCAAAATGTTGTTTGTTTGGGATTAGGAAGTGATATTAGAAATATTATTCTCTCTTTTAGTCAAAATGAAGTTGACATTTAATGAATTTGAATAATTCGTTATGAATTAGGGGATTGATTTTGGTTTCTTGTAAATTAATATTTGTTTATGTATTTCTATTTTACATATATATTATTGGACCCTATATTATATTTCTAAACCACATGCGTTAATCATCCATTCCATAAGGTTTCCTCCCATTCCCGTTTTTTTTGTAAATTATTTCTTCTTCATCATCCCCAAAAAGTTGCTTTTTGGTTAAGCATATTCATCCAACCATCAATTCACATTTCAATAAGATCATTTAGCATGACAATTTTCATATTGTGTTTTTTTTCTGCATATTTACTTTCGATTTTATTTGTTTATTTATTTTCTTTTATCCTTTTTCTTACTTTTCTCGTTTTCTTTTTCTTTTTCTATATATATTTATTTCTTTTCTTTTCTTGCTTTTCGATAGCAATTTTTAAAAAATTTTTCGACTTTCGGCAAAATTCGTTTATTGGCAAAAATCTGTTTATTAGAATTCGTAATCTCGATTTTTCTTTTCTTAATAAATTTTTAAATTTTCTTCATTTTAAATTGTGAAGGTTTTTTTTGTGCGGCATTATTAAAGTGAACGTACTAAATTTTTTAATTAACTTATTATAAATTTATGTTTATATACCCAGAAAATTGATGATGTCAATTGATGATTTAAAGAAAAGAGGTATAAAAATGGCAAGTATCTAAAGAACGTTACTTGTCTAAACTGTATAAAAGAAAAAAAATGTTTCGAATCTTTTTGGGGAGGTTGTGATTTTTGAATTGACCAATACTATTCAGAAGATATCCCGTTATCTGTATTTATTAATAACGTTCATTAAATATATATGAATAATAAATAATGAAAGAACAAAATATTATGAATGGTAAAATTCTTTTCATTTTATAAATAATTTATTTAAACACATATATTATATAACTTTATAAGTATATTTTTTTAAAAAAATGGTAAATATTAAAGTTCCTTTAAAGTAACTTTAACTTTCCAATATATTCCTCAATACTAGCCGAAGATCAAAATTCCCGAAGGGTCATAATAATCCCGAATGATCATAATCCCTAACGATCATGGCCATAATCCCGAATCTCATAATTTAATAAAAGTTTGTATCGCACGTCATTATTAAATTTTATTAATGATTTTTAAACTTTCTTTCGACGAGATAATGCATTATATGATTTAGCAATTTTCATTCATTTTTATCGATGCTTGGCAAAAATATTTTAATAAGTGGTCAAGATAAAGGTTTTTTGCTAATTTTAAAAACAAAAATTTTAAAAAAAAACTCAAATAAACTTCGCTAAACTCGTGATAGGACTCAAAATATACAATATTTCATAAAAATAATATTCGGGTGTTATGATCATTTTTGATCTTCGGGATTTCGAACCATACTCTCATTTTTTTTTATAAAAGGTTAAGTATATTATATTAATTTTATTTTATTATTAATTATATATTTTAATGTTAAAATAAAATAGAAGCCAATTTATTGTATAGTAATAGAAGTTTTGATATTAACCTCTCCCTTTGCTTATATTACCTTATTTTGTTTTCTTTTTAATTATGTAAAAAAATTATCATTGAATAAATAAAATCGTTTATTAGTATATTTTAAATTAAGTTTGATTTTTTATAAATTTATAGCTTATAAATAAAATTTGAAAATAAATTAATTATTTATATAAATATTAATAGGATTCGCTATAGCTAATCCATTTACAGTAATACAAAGTTTATAAGTAATTTTAAAATCTTGTCCAAAATTAAAAAAACGTGTTCAAAACCTATCACTGATTTTAAGGGTTCTTATCCAGTATCACCAACGCTTTTTCACCCACGTGACTGATAGTACAGATCATTTCCAAAAATGGTAATCAAAATTTACTAAGAAAATTTTGTTTTATTAAATCAAAACTTATTACAGACGTTATCTAATCTCAAACTTATACTTTATATCTAATTTTATCTACTCTGCAAGTTTATTTAAAGAATAAAAGTAGCTTTTAAATGCTGATATTTGTAAAATTAATTATTTTTAAATGTTCATATTAAAAGTCAAAATTCATGTCTAAAACCTACTTTTATTATTTAAGTAAACTTATAAAGCAGACAAAAATATACATAATACATAAGTTTAAAAAATATATTATTTATATCCAAAGTTTATTCTTTATTTTTAAGAATTATCAACAAGTTGATTATATAAGTGAAAAAAGTGTTAGTGATACTGGGATACATCACTTAAGGGGAAGTAAACCAAAATTTTTTAATAGTGAAAAATTTTAAGTTCTTAGAATATATAGTAAAAATAAAATTAGGGAGACATTATACGAGATGATAAATAGCGCATATTATGTGAGAATGAAAATCTTAGGATAATACTGGATAATATTAGATAGTCCTTTAAAAATACTTGATTTAGGTCATGTAATAATATATTTTTAATAATTTATTACATAATAATAAAGCATAAATATACATCTTAATAAAATATATTATATAGTAAATCTATTACAATTTTTCAATCATAATCTTAAGCTAATATCAAATCCTAATTCTAAATCCTAATCCCTAATACTAAATCCTAAATTCTAAATCCTAAACCTTAATCCTAAATACTAATTATAAACCTTAAACCATAAATCCTAATCCTTAATCCTAAACTCTAATCACTAAATCTTAACCTTAATACTAAATACTAATTCTATATCTTACCTAATCATAATCCTGAAACCTAAAACTAATTTTAAATAAAGCTAGTAATATAATTATAAAGAATTAATAAATTCTAATACAAACAAATCAAAATTAAAAGATAGATCAGATAATTAAAACCTATAATTATAATTGAAGTAATAAACCAAAATTGATGATAAAATGGATGATTAAATCCTAATAAGAATAAACTAATTAATTAAATAAAATAAACAAACAAAAAAAAATAAGCTTATAAGTAACCTATTTCTGTGTCTTTAGCATAATGCTCCCTTTCTTCTTCTTTAAGAAATATATTCATAAATATAATAAATATCCTAACTTAAACTCTAACTCCTAATTTTACTTAAAATACCTATATTAGCCACTAATTCAAGATTAAATTCATTCATAATAAACTTGTGATAAAAGTTTATATAGAATTTATAGTGAATATAAGAAGATTTTAATGTTATTAATATAAAAATCATAATAAATATTAAGGAAAAACTTACAGTTAATATAAAAAAATGTAATCAATAATATTATAGAGGATATTATTATAGTAAAGAATAATAAAATGTTAAAGGAAAATGAAAAATGAAGAAAAAAATTTAATTAAATAGATAATTATAATCAAATTTTATCATAATTTATATCACATAAATATCACGTAATAACTAAAGACTAGTAATGTATCACATATATAATAAAAGAAAATTTTTATTTTAAACTTCTATAAAAAAAATTTATGTAAGTATTAAAAAAACCAACCATTAGAGTTTCTAATCTAAAGCTTAATTAGCAAATATATTAATGTATTTTTATTTTAAATAATCCTTTATAAATAATAAATAAGTTTTATTTACCATTAATATTAAATTTAACTATAATAGTAATTTTAAAGAATCGTTTTTTATACCTTCTATATATTCTATAATAGCAAAGTTTAATGGTTAAAAAGTAATAAATAGGTTATAAAAAAATGTAAAATTATTTACTTTAACATTTTTTCATAATGTGTCTTAATTTTACAAAATGATAAAATTAAGATTATTTTTTAATATAAAATTCAAATAATAATTTTCAAATTTTATAGATCTCTATTAGTATAACTGTGATTAAAAAAATGTTCAAAGTTATATAAAAAGTAATAAATTAGTATTTTTTTTTAAATTATGTTTTTCTAAAGCTGTAAAATATTAAGTCAATATTATCTATATATTTAATAATCAATTTATCAGATATAAATTATTAATTACATTCTAAAAAATATGAATTTTAATTTAACTGAAGCATTTTTTATGTATAACATAAAGATATATATGTTAGATATTTTGGTAATTATAAAGAAAAAGCATTTTATAAATTTACACATTCTAAAGATTCTGTAAAATCTTTTTAATACTTGTTAATAGATAGTAAATCTAATGAAAATTCATAATTTTGCTAATAATGAAAATATATATTACTTTTAAAAAGTTTTGACTTAAATATCTTAATATTAGAATGCATGTTCTAGAACAATCAGCTTATAATTCAATTAAATAGAGTATGACTTCGCTCTCTAGTAAATTGGCAGATATTGAGTTAAATATATTTACACATAATAATTATTTTGAAAGCATTAATAGAAAAGTTATTATTTTAGATAAAGGTCTTAGATATTATAATTTTAAATATGTAAATATCTTTATGAACTTTAGAAGTATAAATAAGGTTGCTTGTCTAAACTCATTTTGGATTTGGCTAAACATCTAAACCTTTAGTTTCGCTAAATTTTACTAAGTGTTTGATATAGTTTCGCTATTTTTATAAGCTTTGATATAGTTTTACCTTTTTCTGAATTTTGCAAATTTTTTAATAAGGTTTTAATATAATTTAACCAAGTATTACCTTTACTATTTAGACGTTTGTCTAAATTTTGAATTTTATCTAGCAATCTTATGTATAAATAATATTAATATTTTATAAAAGGGTATATTTAAACAGATTTATAATATTAATTGGGATTGGATTGATAAGCATATCCAAATTTACAAGTATTCTCTTAATTTTAGAAAGTATAATGATCAAAGTTGCTGTATACCATCTTGTGCATTTAAATCTATGATGTTTTATCTGTAAATAATGAATTTTTACTACCAAGATACAAGTTTAATTTATGCTTTAAAATATTTTGAAGAAAAATTATCAGACTTTGATAAATACTATTCTAGCATTTTCTTAGAATTATATAATATTCTTAAATAGTGTATATATTTTTTGTCAAGGGTATTTCTAATAGAATATTCTAAAGTAATTCATTCAAAAAAAAGAGCAATGAAGGTTATAAATAAAAGCTGAATATTTATCATAACTTAATAAAGTTGGTATATGATTCATAAAGTTATTTTTTTCAAAAAGTAGCAAAGTGTAAAGAAAGAGATTTATAATGATAAAATACAAAAGAAATACTATAAATATAGAAACATCTTATATTTAAAATATAGGAGCTATATTATTAAAAATAGATGATGAAAACCTTTCAATAAAAAATGAGATTTTTGATTTATATTAAATATATTTTTTTGATTAAATTTTTAGAAACTATTAGCTTATTAATAAAACAAGTAATTAGGTTAGCAAAAATGCTTAGATTTTTGTGTAATATTAATCAAATATCTAAATTTGCAAAGCAGATTTAATAGTAAAATTTTAAATATTTTATAGTTTTAAATTTGCCTGCAAAATTAAAAAAATTGTTAATTTCTTTATAAAATATTAAATATTAATTTTAGTAATATTATTACTATATAAAAAATATATTTTAATATATTTTTTATCAACTTTATTAACAAAGATTTAAGTTTTTTAAAAGGTTTTTAAAATAATTTAATTATAAAATTAAGTTTCAAAAA
>CAMKVN010002523.1:0-13282 GCA_946474995.1 Funneliformis geosporum
TCGTTGTGATTCCCTGAGTTTAGTCTTAGCATTATTAATTTTGAGAATTTTATTTGAGTTACAAATCGGACGTAACAGCGTACCATTGTTATTTTTCTGTATATCACCATTGTTAGATTTCTGTTGTGTATCTCCAATAAAATTTTTTATCTCCTACATTGCTCTTCGTTGTTTTATTTTTTCACGTTGATATTTTAAACGTTCTTTGCGCTGTTTTTTGGTTTCTTTTTCTATCATGTTTTTTTTTTCAATCCTTACTAAGTCGTGTTTCTCATTCCTCAACTGTTTCCATTTCTCTTTCTTTGCATTTTCGAAGTACGCCTTTGCTAACAGATTTATTATTCATTTTGTAGATGTAATTATTTATTTTTTTATCAGGCTTTGAAACTAACAATTTATATCGTGAACTCTTTACCTCTTTTACCATTTAACATTAATTTTGTCAACCATGTTTCTTGAACGCTTTCGATTTACTTTTATGATAATCAATCTTTACTTTATATGTGATTTATAATATTATTATGCTAGGAACCATTCTTAATTAAATTTAAACTATTTGATTCTTTATTTATTTAAACATTAACTTAAAAAATTTACATTTAATTCAATAAAAAAGAAACTTTATTTATATAAGAAATATAAAATATAACAAAGTTTAATTAATCTATATACTAAAATTGAATTAATCTTTCATTCTATTTTCCCAATCAATGATAATATCTATGTGTATTAACCGTTATAATTTAATAAAAAATTATCTATTAGTAAATTTTTATAAAAAACTCAAAATAATTATGTGATTCACATAAAAGAGCTCCGGACTCACAATGGTTCAAGTTCCCTAGTAATACAATAATACTACGAAAATATATTTATGTATTTATATATTAAAAAATATTTTATAAAATTTAAATTTTATAAAAGAACATTAACACTTTTAGTTAATTATGTCTTCTATAATTAGTTATATCTCCTATAATTAATTATCACCTTTGTAACTACTTTCATAATTACATTTTTTTTAAAAAAATATTAATTAATTATCATAATTACATATTACATATTATATATATACTTAATTAAGTTAATTATTATCTTAAATATATTCATACTTATTTTGTAATTTATAATATTTAGTAATATATTACACAAAAATATCATAATACTAAATTTTTTATTTAATTTAATAAATACTCAAAGCTAATTGATTAATCAGATAAAATGTATTATATAACCTGGATCATTAGCTACATTTTTCTAAAAATAATATTTGATTTATTAAAAGAATTATATAAAAATTATATTATTTATAAATCTTAATTTATTTTATTAAATTTATAGAAGAAATTATTAGTACTTAAAATCATTATTAAATGAAACTAATTATAGTAAAAGTGGTTATGTAACTTATATAATTTCTAGATTTTTTGATCTAATATTCAAATATCATAATACAATTATCCAAATTATCAATAAGAGATGTTAATTATCCTAAAGGAATAATATATTATCATTTTTTAAAATGATTTTTTTTTTATTAATTCATTCTAAAAGAATGATACATAATTAATTTAGAATGATTTTTTGTTATTATTCTTTTAGAACAAAATATCATTATTTCAAATAAAACAATTTTTTTATTATTTTAAATGAACAAATATCATCATTTTCAAAAAAAACAATTTTTTTATCATTCTAAAGGAATGATAGGTTATTATTCTAAAAAAATTTTTTTTTATTATTCTAAAAGAATAATATATTACTATTTCAAAAGAATGAGTTTTTTATCATGATTTTACAAAAAAATAAATTTTTTAGATTTTTTTATGCTTTACTTTCATTAATGATGATAATGATGATTTTGGTAAGGAGCATATCAAAAATCAGCTGATATAAAAAGGAAGTAGGGTCAGTCTTTATATCAGGTAGTTATGATCACGTGATATACTCAATGTAAAATGATTGATCAGTTTGATTTGGCTAAAAATGTTGGCAAAAATCACATGCTGAATATAATTGTAATAAAATGATTGGTCAGAATAATAATATTCACATGCTGAGTGCAATCAAAAAAAAGCATTTTATTAATTTTATTATTTTATTCAATTCCTATATTTTATCATGACACAATAAAGTCACATATTATATGTAAGGATATTTTAGTGTCTGACGTTATTACATTATTATATAAAACTAACTTTTTTCTTTTTTAATCTTTATCTGACTGAACTTTGTGAGAATCCCGTTCAAGTTGTCCCATACCTTTGCTTTGAACTATATCTTCAGCGACATTAAAATTTAGATTAAATGGAATAAGCATACAACCCATCTCTGTCTTATTAGCTTGTTCCTGAGAGCTTTTTAATTTCTTATTGTGATGTCTAGAATGTATACTACGCTTATGATCACTTATGAACTTGAGGGTCAGAAAGTATTTGCCATATATGCTACAACATAAATGCTGATATAATTCTCATGAAATTAGAGGATAACAGCTATTGTACTTTGGAATTTTGAGTTTATCATGATATTGAAGAGCATGAATTGGATTTATCTTTTTCTTTCGCAATTAGAGAAAGGAATCCATTATTCTCATTTAAAAGGATAGCAGCATCTGAAACTCTGTATATATTACAACATTCATTATTTTTACATTTTCTTATATCTAGTGAATAGTGGCATATCTGCATATGATTCTCAATCCACTTCCATGATATTGAAGGCTTGGGATTATTGAATGGATGTCTTTCCTGATTAACATATTCTATCATCACAGGTTTCCTATATATATCAGCACTTTTTTATATATCACGTAGTTTTTTCCCAAATATTTGAAATTCTATCGTGCTAATTTTTAATCTACTACTTTTTCTTGACTATTTAGATGTAATCTGAATTTCTTTACAGGTAGAGTGATACCAGCAAGTTTTGCGGAAAAAGAAGCCATACTGCATTCAACCAGATTATACGCACTTTGATCTAGAGTATGAGTATGAATCGTCTAGTAGTCCAGATCAAAAGCACGAAAAAGGTGAGCATATTGAATATTATTTTATATACTTCAGGTTTTTATCAGATCTACTATCAACAAGAAGAATCCAAATAGGTCTAATTTTGCCTTTTTTCTTTAGGGTAGTGGAAAGCTCTTCATTCGAAACAATATTTTCTAAATCTATTATATAGGTTATTGATGAAGTTCCAATGAAATATTCTGGTCTAATAAATATGGAAAGCTGACCAGTATGAAGGGTATTACTAGATTAATGACTAAATAAATAGAAGGTATGAGTTTCATTTTTGAACCAGTTGGAAATCGTGATTTTTGATAGTTACTAGTTCATTAACTGACTGGATTATTTTGAACATATGACTAAATGTGAAAATATCCAATCTGACCTTTACCTTGTCATTCTAAGAGATGATAACTGCCTTATCAGCAAAAACTTTAGCAAATACTCTTGCGGCTTTGACAGAAGCTAGACAGTAATATTCATCAATATGAGGTTTCATTTCTATCCATGATACGAAGGCGAGACCAACCTTTGTTGGATGATGATAACCACGTGTGGCAAAGGTGCGTTGGTTTTAAGATTAAAGATAAGTTGATAAGCATTGATGAGATAGATAAGTATTATATTTTTCTTCTAGAGTTTCGCATAAATACTTTATGGTCTTAACTTTTATAACTACTTTTTTTCATTCAGTATGAGCAGCTCTAAACTCAACACTATCATGGATTTTATCCTATAGATCTGGATCTTTCATAGCCATGAATGGTCTTCCTGAAGTATCATATTTTCTACAATACCCTCTTCTAACAATTTCTGTTTTTTTGTTACTAGTCTTAATTGGGCTTCAGCATGACGTTTCAGCTTTATTAACTGTACATTATGTATTGATATATTTTTTTGTTCTTCAATTATCTTAGATGATAATAAACTTTCATTGAGTTATCTGTAGCAATCTCTATCATTCGTTGATATTCAGCTAGGCTTTTTGCAGCTGAATTGATTTTTTCAGCTGCAATATGTTGTGATTTGACATTTGTCGGTATTGTTATAGTATCAATAAACCTAACAAACTGTCTTAGAGTAGATGGAGTAGAGGTTTGACAAGAAATATTAGTTGAATCATATGACATAAAATTCATTGATGAAAGCGAATAGTAAAAGGTGTAGTGTCATAATATTCCCAAATTTTATTTTCAATAAAGGCAGTATTATTTTTTTTAACTTCCCTTTAAGCTGCTACACATTCTTGCATTATTCTTTGATGATTTGGCTTAGAGTCACAAAGTATTGCTTGTTTGTAATATGCATATGCATTGCAAAATTTTTGATATTTATTTTGAGGTTGTTTACAAAAAAAAGTTTTTGTTAAAGTTTGATGCTTTTGAAAAACTTTGCATATTGGTTTGAAAAAAAAGAATGTAAAGAAGAATGTAAGAGCGTGTTTTCATATTTTTTCTATGGATTTTCCAAGGATTTTATATATATCACATTGCATTAATCATCACCTCAATGCATAATATAAATAATTATTATACAAATAAATTATGATTTTGTAATTGATTTTAAAATAATAGCAAAAAAGAAACTTATGGATCAAAAAATGACTTTATTTATTAATTTTATTTTATTTATTTGACTACTTACTATTTAACTATTATAATTTAACTATTTTACTTTTCAGTTTTATAGTATTTATATATAAATTTTT
Source organism: Funneliformis geosporum (assembly GCA_946474995.1). NCBI lineage: Eukaryota > Fungi > Glomeromycota > Glomeromycetes > Glomerales > Glomeraceae > Funneliformis > Funneliformis geosporum. The sequence goes on from CAMKVN010002523.1 coordinate 4,720, forward strand.
TTAGCCAATCAAAATTGATTATCAGGTGAGATTGAGATCGACCTTATAATAAAGTGAAATCAGCTGATTCTGGCACACCCCTAATATATAAATAAAAATAAGTTAGATTGTTCATTTTAAGCAGATAAAAGAATTAACTAACAAAATCAGGGTTTTAATATTTTCATTATCATCTTATTATTTTAAAAGAACTTATTTTCAAAGTTGCTTATTTTTAGTTTTTATAAATATGATAGCAAAAGTGATATGGATGCTTATTTCAAGGGATGCTTATTTTCTCGATTATACGGTACTAATAACAATAATTATTTAAAATTTTGAAGTTTTATATGTACTATAATACTAGATTTTATTTACCATATTCTTCCAAAATTAAGCACCAAGTGATCCCTTCCTTTTATATATACTAATTGTCACATATTCATATTTTCGGAAATACCAGAAATCAATTTTTTAATTGTAACTAATAAATTAATATTTAATATTTAATATATTTATTCATTGATTATTGTTTTATGCGATTTATATCACCACGTCATTAGTTGTACTCATTAATAGTTGGCTTTGTGGCTTTCTCAAAGAATAATTTAATTGACATTAGATTGTTGAGTCCGCCGAAGAGGTTTTCGATTGATATACTTGAGCGAATAATATACAACCGGTCAACCTTACTTTTTTATATTTTCTGCAGGAAAAGTTTCATTAGAATAAGCTTAAAAATGGCTACCAAGGCAGCATTTAAAAGATTAAGCAAAGAATACAATAACCTCCAGAGAGTATGCTATATTATTCAACATCTTTTATTTTCATTTATATTGCAATAACAGACATACACAGACATACTGATTACTTTTTAACTTTTGAACGTTAAAGAATCCACCACCATATTTGATGGCAAAGCCTCTTGAAAATAATATTTTGGAATGGTAATTTCTTATAAATCTCACTCCTTATATAGATCAGAGATCGATTAGCCCGCTTTAAGCTTATAACTACAATGTGATATTATGTGATTAATAACTTTCTTTATCCCTTAGGCATTATGTTATTCGTGGACCTCCGGATACACCATACCATAACGGAGAGTATCATGGTAAATATTACATGATCTTTAAAATTACCTTTCATATTACATGTTGTTAATTTTATTGGTATAATCATCTTTATAGGTGTCTTATTATTTCCTGCTGAATATCCCTTTAAACCTCCCTCAATTCGTATGACAACACCTTCTGGTACTTTTTACGTTTAAATAATATAAATATATAATTTATTGTTAAAATTCTTTTATTTACTTATTTTTATTTTTATTTTTTTGGTTTATTAGGACGGTTTCAGCCTGACACTAGATTATGTTTGTCTATGTCGGATTTTCATCCAAGTACTTGGAATCCTGCCTGGAGTGTTCCTACTATATTGACTGGATTATTGAGTTTTATGGTGTTGTATTATTGTTTTTGACACATATTCTGCACTTATGTGTATATTGTATTTAATGCTATATTAATTTGATCCTTTGCATTTATAATTTAGACCAGTAATGAAGCTACTACAGGGAGTATTAAGACGACGGATGCCGATAAAAGAATATATGCTACACGATCACATCAATTCAATCTGAATAACCCAAAGTTCAAAGGTACGTATGTAAGCAGAATTGAATTCAATGATTGCTTTATTAAATTGATTATTTGATTATTTCCCTTTTTTTAATTAGAGATTTTTCCTGAACTCTGTGTCCCAGAATGTGTACCTGTCGAAGTTCTTTACCCAATCCATAATTCTTCATCATCAAATAACATTGCAACAAATGGAAATGAATTTTCACAAAATGATAAGCAAATTTATCAGGCAGCAAGACGAAATGAGACAAATCAACAAGTTCCTTTAGTGGACGGTAGAAATCAAATTCAACAACGTAGGCTCAATAATCGTAACGAAAATCCTTTGCGAGGTATTGTTGCAGGTGGAACTCTCGCGGCTCATACCGAGAATGCTAATAACAATCTTATTAGGGCCAATGGTAGTAATAATAATCCGCAAGGTAATACAAATAATAATGTTGCGGGTCAACGAGGAATTTTCGATCAATGGCGTAAATGGATAATAGTATCTTTAGTATGCCTTTATCTTGTTATAACAAAGTTGCTAGCTCGAAGTACTGGAGGAGAACCTAGTATGTGATTAAGCAATATTGCGAGTAGATCATATTCAGCTTGATGATTTGCGGATTTACAGGTGATTTTTTTTAAAAATTATTAACAGGTAACAGGAAAAGTGCATAGTTGCGAAAACTCTGTTATTTCGTATATTAACAGGAGAAAATGTCTTCTTCTGTCATTATTTTGATATATTTTACAGCATTAAGAGCGGATCAAAAGAATAATATACATTTTTAATCAAAAAAAAATATATCTATAATATATATATTAGTATAAATATATATAAAGGAGATATTATTTGTATTTACGTCTCTTTTATTTTATTTTTGTAAAAGACCATGTTTGGATGGAGGTTTCCTTTTTTTATTAAGAAAAATAGAAGGGTTTGTTCTTTTTTTATCATTTACCATAAAAAGCATCATATAACAAGAAAATAAAATTTTATTTGCTTTTTAGTTCAAATATTTGTGTTTTTGTTTATATTGCTTGATCTGATTTATTTCTGTTAATTTATTTTTGTAATGAAGTACAGATTTGCTTATATTTGGTAATAAAAATAACGCTATTGGAAAAGAATCGAATTGGATTATTTAGACTAATTTAGGGTTGAAAGATAAAAATATAGTTGTCTAAAAAGGATCAACCAGATAAATTGAAGTTTGATGAACATACATTTGGTGTAACCAAATTTATATAAATAAAAAATTTATTCATGTTGAGTATTATTATATTTTTTCGTAAATTTTGCATTCTTTTTTTTTATTTATTCTATAGAAAAGTGGAGACCTTAATATATTTTGGTTTATTTATACTTATTTTTTGTTTTATTAAACTTATGCCAAAAAGAATTCCTTCTAGGAGGTCTTTATCACCTTTTTTACAAAAGGTGATGCCAAAACCAAAAAATTATATATTTTGTTATTACGTATCAGGACATGGTAAGTTTAAGGATAATTAATTTGTTTCTTTCCTTTTAATGTTTATTCAAATGAACTCTTTACTACTTTTTTTTTGGTATAAATAGGATTTGGGCATGCCACTAGAGTAGTGCAAGTAGCATCAGAAATATTGAGTTTACAAAGAAATCATACATTATATATTATATCAAATGCACCAAAATTTATATTTCAAGGAGCAATAGATTTAGGAGCAAGATATAGAAATGCGCCGATAGATGCAGGAGTAAAACAACCTAGAGCATATACTGTAGATAGACAAGAAACTATTAATGATTTAATAAAATTTTTAGAAAATAAACCTGTAATTTTAGAAAGAGAAATTCAATGGTTAAAAGAATTTAAAGCCGATATTGTATTATCTGATGCACCTTTTCTTCCATGGTAAGTAAATATAAATATCTTTTTTTTTATTTTATTATATTATATTTTTTTTTTTAAAAAAAAAAAACAAAGTGTGCAAATTGTAAAATAAATTTTTTTTTTTTACATAGTGCAGCAGCAGCGGCGGCTGGAATACCATCAGTTATTATTAGCAACTTTACTTTTGATGCGGTATATAATGGATTATGTGAAGGCGATGAATTCGATAATACAATAAAAAAACTTGTTGAACAAGTTATAGAAGATTATAAACATTCCGAATTATTAATTAGGTTACCAGGTCATATACCAATACCATCATTTTCGGGTACCCAACTTTATCCTTGTAATATTATAGCGCCACCATCTGCTGAAAAATCGGTATTATTGTATAATGAAGAAAAATTAGTAAATTATCTTAGTGATATTAATTCTTTTTTTTCTCCATCTTCCAAATTATTCAAACAATATCGTAATGTTATTGATGTACCTCTGGTGGTACGTAAATCAAAAACTTGTAAAGAAATAGTATTAAAAAATCTTGGTATACCGAAAAGAATTTTTATTACTCATAAAATTTTAATGGTGTCTTTTGGTGGACAAAATTTAGTCGGTATAGAAGATTGGGGTACGTCTTCTTTACCTGATAATTGGATAGCTATTGTGTGTGGTAGTAAAGGTATTAAATTACCTGATAGATTTTATTCTTGTCCAAAAGATGCCTATATACCTGATTTAACTAATGCTGCCGATGCTGTTATTGGTAAATTAGTAAGTATAGGTTACCCTTTTTTAAAAAATATATATATCTACATATTCATGATAAATTTATAAAACTTTTCAACTTCTTGATCTTTAGGGATACGGTACTTGCTCGGAATGTATCGGTCATGGAAAACCTTTTATTTATATTTCAAGACCTCAGTTTATTGAAGAATTAGGTTTAAAACGGTTAATGGAATTACAAGGGATATGTGTTGAAATGCCCAAATCTCATTTTGAATCCGGACAATGGAAATCTTATATAGATAAAGCCTACGATTTATCATCTTCTTCTTCATTATCTACTCGTACTACAACCATTAAACCTTTATCCCATGATGGTGGTTATATTACTGCTATTATATTAGAAAAATTTTTAGACAATCGTAATTATTACATTAATACTTCCTCTAACAATAAGAATAATTCTTTTAGTAATATTCATAAAGCTAATACTAAATTATTGAACAATGGGGTTATTTCATAATTGGTCATATATAGAGATAGACATTTTCCTTTTTTTTTTGTTTTCTAGATATTATATTTATATAGATAATAAGTTATACATACATTATTATTGTTGTTAATATTACTGTTTATTATTATAATTATTATTATATTATTGTTTTTGTATTGTTATTTTCATTTTTTTTTTGTTAATACTTTTTAAAACTAAATTAATAATGAAAAATAATTGGCCATGAACTTAAATTAAAATACGCAAATTTCATATTTGCCATCTTAAATGAATTAATATCTAAAACATTAATAATAAAATCTTTTAATTAAATTTCCTTTATTCAAGGATTATTGCTGAATTAAATGAATTTCGAAGATTAAAAGATGTTTTTCATTTCTTAAATTGAAGTAACAGGACTTACTCTCTTTGCTCCTTATAATAATTTAATCAGGTACTTAACAATATATTATAACTTAATTCATTACCAATGACACATTACGACTCTAATTATTAAAAATAAATGCGCAGTGCCTGATTTGCTGTGCTTTCATGAGGACAATACGGACATTTGAAACGACTAGAAAACAAAGGTTATTGTAAAGGTTATATAACTAAAAAATAAGGACATGAATCACTTACCTATTACCTCTACTCAATTTATTAAGAGACTCTTTGCAAATCACGTGTCCGCAAGGCAACATCATTGGAGGATTTTCCTCGGTGGATTGTTCTTTAGAAACTGGACAGGCAAAAATTGAATGATACCGCATATAATCAGGTAGAGGGACTTCAACCTATAAGTAAGAAAGATTTATTAAGAATTGAACAATGAATACCTTAAATTTTATTTATTTAACTGTTGAACCTTACAGGTAATTCATCTTGTTGACTCCACTCGTTCTTCTTTTCTTTCATAATAGTAGCCATTTTTAAGATTGTGGGTAAAGCAGTCGCACCTACCGTTACACTGATCAATAAATATATATATATATATATATTAAAAATGATTATCGCTAATAGCCGTTACTGATTTCGTATTTACCTAATATATAGGGGGCTTTCACTTGACATTCCTAATAGATTACAAAAGTCACGCATAAACTTATTTTGTAATTCAATCCACAAATCGGGCGACAAAAGATCTTTATAAGGCGAAGTTGATAAACGAGTTTTAAAAGCTAAGGCACACATCAATCGTTGTATATCTGATAAACGAAATATTTATATTAGGATTACTATTTTTAAAATATAAATTATTTAATAAATATTACCAAAGATATGACGTGCTCTGAAGAGATAAAATTTCCTTCTGGCATAAGTTAATGCCTCTTCTTGGCGATCAATAAGAAGTTGAACATAACGTTGTCGATGAAGCTCAAATTCTAATGTGCTACCCCTTTTTTCAAGTTCTTTGCTTTTTAATCTTGCCCATCTAAATAATTTGTACGATCAATTATTTATTAAAATCATAATTAAGATCACAAACAAATAATGAAATAAAATAATGTTACTCTATAGCAGGCTCTAAATCTTCGAGTTTTATGGCTCCTAAAATTTGATACATTTCGTGGAATTGTGTCTGTATTGTATCAGGAATACATAAATGTGCTTCCTAGTATTTACCATTATATATTATTTTTTTGTTTCCATTTTTTTTTTTAATTCATCAAATCAAATATATTGATAAAAAATATATATTACCCTTATAAATCTGTTTGCTAGTTCAAACCTGCCTTCACGAATGAAGTGTAAAGCTACTGTTGTATTGAGAACCTTTTCTTTATTGGCAAATACTTCCGGGTTACTTGCAATAGTTATGTCATTCTTCCATTTCTGCAATATCATATAAAAGGTGAATAAAAATATAATAGAATATTAAGAAACCTTTTATATACCTTGTCTACTGATTTCTCATAACGTGCTATTACTTTTTGAAATTCTTTGTGAGATTCTAATGATTTTGCTGCAAGTTCTTTGAATTTCTGTTCCAGTTCCTTTAATGCAACACCAGCGTTCTCAGGATCTTTAAAAAAAAAAGTACTTAAAAATTAAATTATTTGATCTATAAATGAGGAATTATTACAATACCATTTTCTAAGCGTTTCTGAGCTTCTTGAATTTCATTAATCATCTTTTCGATGTTGTCAACCGTTGAATCAGCTACCTCTTTTTGCTTTTTCTCCACCTTTGAAAATTCCTTCGAAATTAATTCCATCGTGGTAGACAATATTTATAACAATCAGCACAAGAAATAAAGAGAAATCATCTTTTTTGATCGATCTACATTTTAGCTGAAAAGCCAAATTAGCTTAGTATATAAATGTCAATTGTTCATTGTTTCTAAATCGCCGATTTATTTTTGAGATACTACCTTTAGCCGGCATTACAACTCCCCCAAAAAACTCAGGTCATGTGATTATATATATATATATAATGTGGCTAATTTATCAAATCTCACATCACAAATTAACCAACTTTACCCTAAAAAAAATAAATGGAGAATGTGACAGATTATTATATAATCACATGATCTAAGCTTTTTTTGATGATAATGCTAGAAAAGATTACTTTCGACTAATAAATCATATGATCTGAGGTTTTTTTTGATGGTAATTAATTAATAAGGAAGTGACAAATATAAAAAAAATTTCCAAATCCAAAAATACTTAATAAAAATAGAAAAGTAGAAGGTGTGACATTAGTGACAAATTTACTAAATTACATAAGAATGAAAGATTTTATAATGATAAAACTACACTTCAGATGTGATAATTCATTCTTTATAAACTCCTTCCTTTTTTAATATTTATATTTAAACTTAAAATTTAATAAAAAAATATTAATTATTTGATTCCTTAAATTTTTTGGATAGATTTCATAAGATAAATTCCATATATTTTGCAAAGGTACAGAGGGTTACTAAAAGTCCTTAAACACCATTTTTTAGATGTGATTTCATACCAGTAATATTATATAACACAATAAAATTGTGGGTATGTGATATTTCAGATCTTGTTTACATGAATCAAACTTAATAAATGCATATTTAGTTTGTTTATTTTGATTTTAAATCAAAATGAACTTTATCTTCCCAAAAACAATAAAAATATCCTGAGAATTAACTAATAAACAAAGAGGCAACATATTTTTTTATCACTGACGTGATAATAGTTATTAAACTATTGACTCAATCATTAGTTATGAAGTAATAACAGTATTTGATATTTTAAAAAGAATAAATGAAACTGGAATCACAAATTCAAAACCTCATTCTGGTCAATCATTACTTATTGAATCTTTATAATATAATCGGCTTAAGTAACTTATAATTGATAATAAAGGAAAAAATTATCACTTATTCATACCAGAACTTTTCTAACTTTAAACAAAAAAGACCAACCAAGTTATTTCACCTTATACTATTAGCTGAATATTCCATTCTGTTGATTTAAATAATTATATTGCATGATAAAAGCCTCTAATCTCACTAACAAATAAGAAGGCATGTTTTGCATAGTATTTAAAATATTAATACTAGATAAAGAATGATTGGGCAAAAATTATGTGGAGTGATAAATCAACCTTTTCTTAATTCTAACAAACCTGATGTAATAGAGTGTGATGAGAATCTCAAGATGAATGGAATTTTTCTTATATTTTTGCCATAGTGAAACATAGTCTAAGCTAAATATTTTAGAGATATTTTCAAGGTAAAGCTTAAGACCTATTATTCTATTATATGAAGCAGCAACTGATGCATCATACATTATTATTCTATATAGACCACTTTGGGGGTTCTGGTGCAGATTTCAAATAGACCTCCAAACCCCGCCTACGAATCAAATTTGCTATATGATTTC
>CAMKVN010002524.1:0-13266 GCA_946474995.1 Funneliformis geosporum
TTCAATTCGATTTGAAAAAATCAAATCAAATTCAAATTGCTTAAATATTTGATTCGATTCGATTTTGAGGAACCCTAACAGTTAGTATTGACATGGTTACCAAAATGGCTACCCTAAAGACTTGAAAACCTAAAGCTAATAACTTTGTATTGGTCTTAAAGCAGTTCCTAAAAAAGCATAATTTGAAAGCTAACTCTACCCCAGAACAATTAAGTGAACATGCTTCTGAACTTGATACTTTACTTCCCGATTGGATGACCTGCAGATGTGTTAAGGTTGTCCTTACCAGAAACACTGATAACAGACGCTCATTTAGTAAAAAGCAGATAGAGGCTCTTTTACCAGATAAGAAAAAATGAAAACTCATCATAGAGGGAAGGGTGAAATATTGCACTACATCTGGTAATGCTATGGATATTTTCGCTCATCATCTAGACTTAAGTCTGAAAAATAAAAATAAAAATAAAATCGTTGCCAGTGTCTCACGTCAGTCAACATTCTGTGTGAAGTTAGCAGAAAACGGTGTAGATCTTGCAATTATTGAAGCATTTGCCAAAGATAAAAAACTTATTCAAGACTCTAATAAAATTCAGAAGAAACAAACTAAGGAATGAATGGCTAATCCGGATAGAATTCCTATACATTTCTCCTAACAAATGTGAGTAAAAGGTTTCAAAATATTGATACTTCCATAATTCCTACTAGAGAGGATCTTGCAGATGTGATAGTAATGTTGAGTATAAGACCTACGGAAGTGAGATCTCTTCAGATCAATCATTATAAACTGGATTCTTCGAATATTTCAGCATGGTATAAAGAAGGCTATTCTTGGTACTGTACTTGATATATTAAAAATAAAGGAGAAAAAAAGAAGAATCCTGATCTTCAACCATTTCTTTTTATGGAAAAGAATTCAGAACGCACAAGAGAATTGCTTACCTGGATTCAAAATGCAATTAAGGCTAAAAAGTTATCTGACCCTGTCTTTACTGAAAGTGAAACATGTAATGTTTGGCTATTTAATGAATTCTTAAAACAAGAAACTTATAAAATTATGCCTAAAAAATTAAGAGATTATGGAAGTAAACATGCTTCCAGAGTTCATGGTGGTAAGGACCCAACTCCCTAACATCTTAAACTGCTTTCAAGAATCACAATGAGACAAGAATCAGACTGCCTTGATACAGGTGATAATTATGCTATAGGCGATACAGAATAGGAGGAGTCCAGTCCTGAATCTGATCACAACTCAGGTCAGAATCAGAGACTGTGAAAAAAGACAAAATATCTAAAATTATCAATATGTATAGCTATTAAATTTTGCTAGTTTAATTCTACTATGCAGCAGTTATCTGATTCATTGTAGTCCGGAGCAGTGATCATTAGCCTCAATAGATTTTTGGCTGGACCACAATTCTTAAGCAAATTTGTGAAATGATTAATCTTATTTTTTTCAATTGAAATATAATTTAATTATAAAAACAATGTATATTGCTAATTTGCTGGAAATTCTTTTGCCTGAGCTAATACCATTCATTCTAAGGAATCTTAGGATTCAGGATCTTAAAAATTGTCGAAATATAAATGATATATGGAAAAGAGTAGTAAGTTCTGAATTAACTAAAAGAATGACTTTCATGCATTTTTAAGTTAGGGATTTGATTCAAGGTAAATATAAGGCAAAGGAATTTTTTTTGAAGCTGAAAGAGTGTAACATGAGTATAGACTATTCTGAAAAACATCTTAAATGGCTATTTCTCAAAGGATTATCATCTGAAAATCAGTTAAAAGTTTGTATAGATGGTTTACAAGTACTTGAGTTATATAATAAAGTGAAAAGGCTTAATTCAGAATAATGATCTACCAGCTCAGCTAATTTATTTTCGATTAAAAATATGGTAACTATAAAAACTAATCTATTATGAAAATAAATAGCCTGTTTCTTAAAGGAAATAATACACTTAATTAGCTGGATCAAATACATCCTCTAACTTATCTGGTATCAGAACCTGAAAAAGGTAAAGATAACCTAACATCGGTTCAAGATAACCAATTATTAAATGAATTTTTTGAGGCATATAAGAATATAAGGCATATACTTTATTATTAGGTCTGGACTTACGTAAAGTAGAGATGAAAAAAGGTTTCTTTGGAGGCTTTAATTAAGAGGCAAAGATCAAGTTTGCCCATAAGGAACCTTTGGATCATTTAAATAGGTTATATGAAATTTTAGTTAAATTGGATGTTCTACTTTATCTAAATTGCAGATACTGACCGGTTAATTTATTTTTTTGATAAAATACTAGCCGACCAAGCAGAATGATAATACTCTACTGATTTAACTAATCTAAAGTAGTGATCATTGACTTGGAAGACTTAGCACAGATTTTTGCGTAATGATGTAATAGCCGATCACTAGGTAGAGGCAGTGTTGTCATGGGACGTGAACATAGACATGAACTAGACTGGACTAAACTGTTTGTATTCATGTCTGAGATTATTTTATGTCCGGGACTTTTTGTTCACATTAATGCTGGCCATATCTCTTGCTAATTCTAGCCAAAAGATATCTAATATCGGTTCATGTCCTAACTGTTTTGCGGACACAGTCCTGGACATAGACTTTCAGACGTCCTGTGTCTGCTAAAAATCACCGGAATAACATCTGTGTACAACACTGGGTAGAGGTTGTGTGATATAATAATTTTTGCATATATATTCGAAAAAGAAAACATATTAACCTTTGTTCTTTATTTTTTTCCAAACAATAATGAGAAAAATGTGAAATAGTGTCTATCTGCAACACAGGACCAGCTCTAAAAGTAAATATTGATAGCAAAAGCATATGTTATAAAAGGCTGAGGGACTCGCAATTTTGAGATCATCAGGCGTTAGTCTAACTATATGTTTTGCAAGGTAGATCTACATGTGAAAAGGTAAGAAGATTCCATTTACATGTACTTTCAAGAGACTCTTGACATTATATGACAATACTAATTATGCATCATATCTCCTTATTTTTTTTCCAACAAGATATAAAGCATATAGGAGTATGTGGAAGTTCAGCCAACTTTTCGCAAAATAATTGAAGTATGTATATGCAAGAAGTTATGTATGTATGGAATAGAAAATTTTCTTACTATAGACCTTGTAATTAGGAAAACAAGATATCTGATAAGGCTGAAGTGCTTAATAAGACCAATCCATCTGATACCTCAACAATTGATGAGGTGAACAAAGATAGAGATAATACTTCCAACCGTCTCACCTCTGATGAAAAAATATCTAGCAATCAAGTTGCTACTCTTATGAATGAAGTTGTAAAGTTTATTAAGGGTCTGAATGGTACAAAACTGAAGAAATTTTTTAATTCATCACAAGCATAGTATACTGGAGATATAAACCCAATAACAGGCATGAGGCCTATGATAGACACTAAATATCTTGCTAAATAAGATCATCATGTAGCGCTAGACCTTAGTCACAAAGTATAATCGCAATTTTATGTATTATAAGCCAGCTTCTGGCAACATTTTTTATTTCACAAATAAAGTATTATTTTATCAAACGTATATGAGAAACGGGTCATGTGTAATGATGCAATATCTGTGTGATATAAAAGCCTATATTAACGTCCAGTATTCTCACCAGAAATAAAAACTCTATTTTTCTCTAAAACGTAACACTATTTTTGTCCGAGTCTAATAACCATATAAAAGTGCTATGTTTATCTCAACAGCTGAACACGACTCTTACTTGATTGAGAATTAGGATACAGAAACCCTTATCGATTTTTTGAAAGAGCAAAACCTCAAGCTCGACGATGATGATTTGGGAATATTCTGTAAGAAGAAATAACTAGTCAAGACTTTCTTGACATGGCCAAAGAAGGTTTTAAAGAGTATGGGTTGGAAATGAGACTGGCTATGAGACTTGAAAGAGGCCAAGACCCTCAAAGAAAAGCCGAAGCATGCATTTTTCTTGTATTGACAGAATATGGATACGATTCTGATGGAATAGATTCTATACCGCTCTTCTCCCCTCTCAAATACGAAATTCAGGATGATAATAAGATTCTCAAATATTGCATAAAAAATTTTTGGGTAGGTTTCGCTCCTACGGAACTTTACAGCCGGATAGCTTAGAGGTCATGCGTAATGAGTATGTCATAGCACTTCTTTACACTTCTATCCATATCGTTATAGATATAATAGACAAGGAACTTAGCATGCGTCCTCAGTATGAAATAGTTGGTAAAGAAAGCTAAAGCCAGGTCGATTATGCAATAAAGTTATTTTTTTTTGTTATTCTAACCATACTCGCAATGTTAATTTACCACTAACATAAACTATGGAAATATATGGATAGGAGGCTGAAGACCTTATTTGTATCACAGAAGATAAACAACATAAGGTTCCTGTAGGCATCGGTCAGAATATCAAATAGCTTAAAAATGCATGCGAGACGAACAAGAGGAAGAGAAAATGAGGCAATGATGATTTTGATTACTTCTATGGTATCATCACAATAGGTTGGGACTGGCATTTTCTTTTATATAGCCCCAGAAAAATATCTAAGGCAAGTGATACTACATATTTGATCGAATTTACAAAGGAGGCTTTAGACCCAAACTCAGAAGAATATCACTCATTGTGTAAGAGTATGAGAAAGGTTTTGGGCATCATTGTGGGTTTGTTAAAAGATAGGGCATGTGCGGAAAAAGAGCCAGAAAGGAAGAGGGTTAGAATGAAGGGTTATTGTTCAAAAAAATAATTAGCTGTAATTATCATAGACGTCATGTATCACAGGCTACGTCCTGAACATTTGTATTTATTTTTCACATGTATTAATAAAAAATTTATTGGTTCACATTTCGAGTTCGACATCACATGATTCTCATACCGCAGTGTAGACAATTAAGTGAGATCGATGTGCGAATCAGATACATTATCCTATCAAAAATCCAGTCAAGCTCTTTTTGATTTACTCATGATTTAATATAATAATATGCATATATTTTTTTTTAAATGAATGCTATAGTTCTAACGATTAAAATCAATATGTTTACATTGTGTTATAATAAATACATCGGATTTGGCAATAAAATTAAACAAAACGTTCAATTTTATTATTGTCGATCTTTATTTTTTTTGTTTACTGCGCCATTTCAATGCTCCAGTTCATACCGCAAAAGATGTTAAGAATTGGATTACATAAAAAAAGATTAAGATTCTTTCAGATTGGCCCTCTCAATCTCCGGATCTTAATCCTATTGAACATTTGTGGCATGAACTTGAATGAAGGCTTCGAAAATGAATTATACATCCAAAAAATCTTCATGAACTTGAAGAAGCATTAAAAGAAGAATGGGAAAGAATTCTATCTGAAACTTATATAAATTTAATTGAAAGCATGCCACATCGAATTGAAACATGCATTAAAATAATGGATAGCCAACTAAATACTAAGAATTATTTATAATTTAATATAATTTAATAAATTTAATAATAAAATATAATTTTTATTAGTTGACTGGATATTTTTGATAGGGTAGTGTATATTCACATTATTTTTGCAGGTATATCCTAATTCATCTCTTATTCCGTATTTATTAAGGAAAATGCTCGACGTGAGTATACTGGTTGCTCGCTGAAAATCCATAATCGTTTTCATTTATTAATCGACCTCCCCGCTGAAAAATTGAATGTTCTGCTTAGAATAGTGAAATACTCAAAAATGCCATATTCTACGCCTATCGAGAATGAGTTGAAGATAGGTGGAGAACCGATGATTAAGGTTGGAACTATTGAGAACATCCAAGATTCGCCGAAAAAAGTAGCGAAGTTACTAGCATCTATGAGGAAAAAAGTTTGGATTTTATTGATGACAAAGAGCATAGTCTTCTTAAAGAATCATATAGAATTGAAATAGTTCCGGTTGAACATCCACGTTGGGAGTTTCAACTTCATATTCATCTGAAATATTGGTTTGATATGCTATATTATAAAGAAGCTAAGAATGGTGAAGATAAAAAAGCTATAATAAAGATTGCTCGAGAATACGTCAACGGCGTGAGAAGTTCATACATGCCCTCATGTCCCAAGACTTCGTTAACTCCTCATCCTTCGAGAAATTACTGCAAGTACCATCCAACTTGCGTTTCAAGTGAGTATTTATTTGATTGTATAAATTCGGATAATTTAAGTAATAACAATATCTCTCTTACAGAAAAAAAACTGGCCTAAATAATCATATAAATTATATAGCGCCAGATGTCTATTGCAATAAGGGCAAGCGAAGTACTGCACCTGTTAATTGTAATTGGTATGCTGAGGATGAACACCACGTGAGAACAGTGAAAAAGAGTGATCAGTATATCATCCTTTCACGACAACAACACGTTAGAAATCTTCTTATTTCGCCTATTAACCATAGAACCAACAGGGGTCTGATTAAAGATACATCATTTTGGGAATGGTTCTTGGGAGATGCGATAAACAAATTCTTGTTAATAATTTGTAAAAAGCCTTATTCAGTAGAACGCTTCGCTATTAATTTTGGAAGATGGGAGTCTGAATCATCGAAAGACGAGAATGTAGTAGAATGCCATGGTCATTTCCACCTACATATTACTAAAGAGGTAGTAGATAAAATGGAACAAAAGAAAGATATTAATGGCTATGCCATGTATCCTGCTATGCATGGAAAGGTTAATGATCCTATCCAGTACGGCCTGAAGAATTGTAAAAAACTGGAAACGTCGAGATTATCTGGTTTAGAAATAGTCAGTATTAACCAAGAGTTGGTTGTTTTAAACAGAAAGCTGGATGAAATGGATAAAAAGTTCGATAAAAAATTCGATGAAATGAATAAAAAGTTGATCACTTTTATGGAATCGTTCTCAAGTTTGAAGACAGAGAAAGGGAGTCTCGTTAATAATTAATTTAATCTTTCATACTTTCAGTTTATAAGACGAATCTGCAGTACAATCAATGTTTGGCGCAGTGTCGTACCGGAGATAAAAAAATCGATTGTAAGCAAGCAAAGAAATAATATGACTCAGGGTGTCACATTACTCTTGAAAGCATATCATGCATTTCTCTTGCCTCTAAGAGTATTTTTCGCTCATATCCGAATTTAAAAATTATTTACATTGGGCCTAAATCTTAACTAGTGTATGAATAAATAAAATTTTGATTCAAATCATGCCATTTAATATAATAAATTTATTTCGCTTACACATTTTTGATTTAGATTTTTTCTTATTATACATTATTTTACATTATCTAATGAGCAAATTTAAAGCATTGCAGTAGGATATTGGTTGGATAAGAAGTTCTAGAATATTACATTAAATTTTATGTAAGAATTTTCTTTAAAATATCTACATCCTCTCTTTTAAAATAATGTCCCAACAACTCTTCGTCAATATACATAATGATATCATTGTTTTCAGTATAGCAACCACCTCTAATTGATGGTTCTGACTGATTTGAAGTGCATTCTTGAGCTACACCGGGAAAAATATAATGAATTCGCAATGAACCTTTACAGGTAAAATCTTTGTGGCACACATCATCAAGTCTTTGCTTTTTCTTATAGCATTTATGATTTGTTTCGCCATTCTTCTTGTGATACAGAAGGTTCCAATTCGTTGAACGTTTGTCATCATTAACATCTGTACCTGACAATTTATCGGTGTACATTTTTGCACTGATGAGTAAAGTCCAGTAAGTAACTCTATCCAGCTTTCTAATATAAATACCATCTGGACGTACTAAATGTCCAGATTTAAACATATATTTTGAAAATCTTGATTCATATAAAAGACTCTCAATAACATCCACATCATCTTTCAATTTAGCATCAAGTCGAGAAAACATTTGTAAATTTCCATATGATTCAATATCGATTATTGCTTCTCCAGCCCAATCTGGCAGATGTGGTTGATCGTCACCATAAATTTCATTAACAAACTCAGAGACCGTTTTACCATTAAAATCCATTAATCTTCCTATGACAAGATACTCCCAAATGAAGCCTTTAGATGTATTTGAATAATAAGCAGATTGTCGTAATTCATATAAGAGTTTCTCAATCAGTGGTTCAGTAGGTTTGTTATACCGGGAACGAAGGACAATTTTAACAACATCTATCGCTAAAGGTTCTTTGACTTGCCAAAATTTTTCATCTTTGTCTGATTTCAATGAAGCAATGCCACAGTCGACTAATTTTGCTGAATAATCATCTATTTCAATTTTAGATACGTAACCATCAAAGAACCTTGAAATATCATTTTACTATAGTGAGTTATCAGTTTATGAATAAACAATAAATATGTCAAGAACATACCAGCAGTTAATAAAGAGTGTCATCAAGATTTTTCGTAATTCTTCATTCTCCCAATCTTCCTTTTCATATGCTTTATTTACTATCACTTCAAGATGGTCTATCATATCATCCTTGATAGACTGCACTGTCTTATTTACAGCGTATTCAAGCACCATTTGTTTGTTTTCTTGTGATACTTTTTCTGCATTTATTATTTCCATTATAAGGCGAGCCATCAGACGAGGACGACCAACAAGATATTTACTATCTTCAATATCGTCAATTTTACAGTCTGACAAATCAAGATAACGCATAATGTAGGCTTCAACACCTTTACTATCTGTTGTATTGAAGTTAATTATATATTTTGCCTTATTTCCTTTGCCGATATCACTTTGGATATCACTGTCCTGTTTAAGAGTAAATGCGGTGCCAGCGATTACTATTGAAATTTCAAACAGTCTAAGAATCTCAATCATTGACGTTAATAAACCACGTGGATGTTGGTTTATATTGCGAAAATAACCACTGAAAAGTTTATTGCTGGCAACATTGGATTCATCAATGGCAAAAATAAGTGATTTTTGACCGGGTAGTTTATCCTGTTATATATATTGCAAATAAATTAAAATGTACATTATAAGAGTAATATTAATTTAATCAATAGATTATTACCTTTAAGTATCTTAAAGCAGATGAAATAATTGAATTCAGGTCATCAAAGTCACATCCAAAAAGCCTCAATTCATTTCTAATACTTGCGATACATTCTTGTCCGCCGTTGAGCTGGGATAGAAGATAGTCACGAGGTGTAATATCTGGAAACTTCTTTTTGAGAAGAATGAGATAGAGAACCCGTGCAGTAAATTCTAAAATGATAAGTCGCTTTGCTTCTTCTCTAGCAGAGTTATTAATAGTATCGTTATATGGTCCAAAGGCTGAACCTATTGATGCAACAAGCTGTGCAAAATTACGATCCGCTGTTGGCTCATAATCCCGATTACTAATATCTGAAGATGGCCTACACTCCACATACACTACGTAGGTTCCATTTTCATTCATAGACATATCAAAAATTGCTCTAGTTTTGCCAGCTCCAGAAACGGCATAAAGCAAATAGCAAGCTTTGGTTTCATTTTTTAAATTGTCGATAAGCTTTCTGCCCGTATCAGTAGTCTCTACATCTAAACGCATATCTACATATTCCCTACTGCTAATTGGTATATCTCTTTTGTGGAAACGCCCGGCAATATTAGAAATAGGATAAAGTTCTGGGGGTCTGTCAAGAGGGATTTTCTCTTCAAGGTCGACAATCAAACTTTCAAGCGTAGGGGTATCCTTTCTTCGTTTTGTTTCTGTGTCAACAGATTCTATAGTTGTAAATGTCATCAACCGTAGTAGTATATTCTAGTGTTTTGAGCTCATCATTGTGTCAAAAACATACCTGAATCTGCGTGTCATTTTTGTCCAGTAGCTAAGAATAATTAAAAAAAAAAAGGAGATCAGACCAAATCGATATTTTGTTACTGCAAATTTCATGTTTGAGAGGTAAAACGTTGGGAGACACTTACCAGTGGTTGTAGTTGCAACGACAGCAACGATGTGGATGTTATCTGTAAGTTCGCAATCAGCTTTAAAATATCTTTCAAACTTGTGTTCAAATTCCATAGACACGCCTCCATTTTCTTTAATATCGTCTTCAGTATTAATCTTATTTTTATCAACATCAACTTTCCAAAGATTCAATATGTCAGCTTCAAACTTTCCTTTACGAGAGATAAGTTCCGCGAGTTGTCCAACTTTTAATTTCTCAAATGGAACTTTTTTATTATTATCAGATTCGAAGAATTTTTGCTTGTCTTTGTCTTCATAAAATTCAACAAGGAAAACGCGTTTATTATCTAGACGTAAACAACTGTAAGAGTCAACCATTTTGATTGTGTGTCTGTAATGATAAAATATTTTAGAAAAAGAGATTTAGAGAAAGAGGTTTGAGAAAACTAGAGGGAATATATATACTTTTCTGAATACATCGTGACTAATAGTAAATAGACTCTTGATAAACTCTGATTTAGTAGTTTGTATTACGAAAAAATTAATAAGCATAGTAAAAAAAGTAATTATCAGTACACGAAAAAAATGATTAATACGGTTTTATCAATACTCATTAGATTTTGATTCTCCGACGAATTCTCAGGGTATTTATAAAAAAAAAAGTTGAATTAATGTTACGTAATTTTTAGGTCACACGAGTGGTCGTACGATTGACCGCATTTGACAATAACGCTAAGTGACGTATCGCAGTTTGCCGGACGAGACACAAGGTATGAATGAAATATATTTTTTCTGTTATGGTTTTACAGAAGAACGATTCCAAGACTTGATATTTTCTCGTACAGATTTCTGAAGGCCTTACTAGAATCACGGATTGCAAACAACGTAAAATTTCGGAGTAAGGTTAATGTTATTATCCATTTATTTTCCGACACTGCATACCCCATACAAGTATAACTGGCAACCGTCTTTGCTTTATCCAGAATATTGATGATTGGGACAATGAAACCGGACAATGGAGTGGGATAGTGTGTATTAGTAGTGTAGGCGAGCGAAAAACTGGCGTGGTCTGCAGACATTAGTATAGAAACTCTATTTCACTTTGTAAAACAAGTTTATGTATTACCGAATTTTGTAATTTATTTTTTACATCAATAAATCAGTAATTCCGATGAGGATATTAACTCGTTTTTTTATCTATGCTAACGAACTTTTGAATTATTCCATCTCATATAAAAAATATCATCGAACATGCAATCCACTGATTCATTGAGAGAATTAAATGCCAAGCTCTTAGCTGAGATTGCCAAACTTAGGAAGGAGAATGCTGAGATTCCTGAACTTAGAGAGAAGTTACTAATATTTGCTGAGGTTGAGGCTGAGAATGCGAGGCTGAAGCAAATTGTTGAAGAGAATGCAAGGCGTGATTCTGAGAATGCAGAACTCAAGTCTAGAGTTGGAGAGCTTGAGGCTAGACTTGCATTATTAGAACAGGGTTCAGCAGTGATTGGAATGGCGTTGTCATTTGATCAGACATAAAATGGTGAAGAAGTGATGCCAGTGGTGACAGTACCAACTGTTGATATACCGATTCTGTAATATATCAACTCAATAATGAAGTAGGACAAGCATCTAGTGACCTTGATGGTAATGATGAAGAAATGGTCAATTTCTTGGATGAGGCATATAAGAAAAGCATTAGCAATAAGTTTAGAGAGAGGAGGCAGGAAAAGAAGCAGAGAGATCAAGAGGTACTTGTAATTTCTCAGGACGTGACTAAAATTCCTGAGGTCATGGAGATGGTAACTTCAGAGCAAGACTTATCACAATCTTATGAAGCTAGTTCTGAGAGCATAATATCAGTATCTTATCAAAGCAACCACAAGTTAATGCATTCAAATTAGCATGTAATCTTGAAAACCATGAAGATTCTTCACGATTGGAGTCATGTGACATGGTGGAACTTAAACCTGATCAGCATGATAAAGTAATTGCCAAGTTAGATAAAAATATAATTATGAAACAGGAATTAAAGCAACAGTTATCGTCACCTGTACACATTCTTTCATCAGATCAAATTTAGAACAGGACTTGAGCTCATTAGATACTGCGTAAAATATAGCTTACATGTTTAGGAAAGCCATTAAGTTTGATCAAGAAGCGATTTTATACTGGTGTTATTTTATAGAGAAATATGATAAAAGGATTGATAACCTTGTTGCTGATGGAGTTAAGAAAAAAACTGCAACATCTATGGTATATCAAAAAATCAAACAGCTTTTACCTGATATAACAGGTATGAATTTGTGTTAAAAAATCCTTAGAACTAGAAAATTATATAAATTATTCAATACATTAGGAATAGAGAAAATTAAACAGGTTTCTTACAGTGCTAATGCTATTTCGAGTCTCAGTTATCCACAAATCCAAATATTATAGATTATGTGAATTCAGTAGTAAGTGAAACTGTGAAGAATCTTCACAATCAGAATCATGTGACTTTGAAAACCGTTTCTCAGGAGAATGATCAAATTAAGGCTGAGACAAGTACATCAGCAAATGCATTTCAATCTAATCCAACCTGTGACTGATCCTATTTTTGCAACAAGACATTAGATTAATATCCTAACTTATATAGAGAATTTAGTAGTGAAAATTTCGATTATTATGGCATTACCGATGAGACATTATGCCCATTATGCAAGTTAAAACATGATGATGAAGAAAGCATAGAAGGTATATATAAAGCTGAATCTTATTTTATTAAATGTGAATAGCACAAAATTGAGATAATTGCATAGTCTCATTATTTTACAATATTATATTTGCTCACGCTTCATTGTGATATTTTTTTACAGGGCTGATTTATGTCAATTAAATTGATTTGCAATCATATAAAAAGGCAACATGACCAAGTCTGATAAAATATTAACTTCTGAATATCTGGATTGGCATACCAAATTAAGTGGATTACCAAGCATTTTAACAAATAAGATTTGTACCAAATTATACAAAAGATATAAAAAAAAACTGAATGTGAGCCATAGCAATTATCAAAAGCTATGATAAATATGTCAGTAAAGCCTTAGATCTCTGATTTCAAGTCCATTATTTTCGAAATCAAACCTGATTTAGAGCTAATTATCAAATCCATCTTAATGCATTTCACATACTTGAAATTCTGAAATAGTTTCAGAGGAATTGATAATTATAATTTTACATCATCTTAGCTGTGAATAGAGCTCTGAACAGGTCAGGTCAGATCAGGTAATTGACTTGATCTGACCTGATAAGGTCAGGTCGTGTCAGACATAAAATTGACCTGAATTAAATATACATTTGACCTGACCTGACCTGTCTAAAAAAGGAAACTAAACAATT
>CAMKVN010002525.1:0-13254 GCA_946474995.1 Funneliformis geosporum
ATGACTTATTTTTTATTATATATAGAATTTAGCTAGCTGGAGAATGTAGAAGTTGTTCTTGTCACTAAGAATTTTTTTGGAAAAGTTTGGACATTATCAATTTATAAGGCATACGCACAAAAAATGATGTAGTTTGCATAATATTTTTCGGTAACATACACGTGATGATCTTAGAGTTTTATTGAGATGTAAAAGTTCACTTTATACATCGTGAACGTTCGTTTGATATTATGAAACTAACTGAGTTTTCTGAAATAGATGTTAAAAAATACGATGTTGCTTTCAATGATTGCAATAGTTTCTCGACATGCTGACTCTACTCGAGTTCAACCGATTAAATAGGAGGCCTTGAGAAATTATAATATTTTAAATGGTGTTAGCGGAAGGTGCGAACTCACGTCAATAAAATGTATTTTATTAATTTTTTTTTATTCAAAACTTGCATTTTATTTACAACATTTAAATCATTTGAAACAATCTGTATAACCTATTGGTTATGTAAATCATTATCGCATGCTTATTTAGCGATTTTTTTCGGTAATATGATATGTTTGATCAAACCAATTGTATTTCAATGCCATCGAAATTCATTCCAAATCAATTATTTCAAATTTATTACGTTCATCACAATCAAATATTCAAGAATCAATTTATAAGTAACTTCGTTCTCTTATTTTTATAATATGATTCCATCCATTTGACAAAAATGTTACTTAAAATTTCTCATTGTTCTCATGATTAACAAGAACTAAATTTTTGCTGTTAATCTCAATGATTCTGTGATACCAACATCTCAACCAAGAACCTCAATCATATAATCATTCCCACAACATCTCTCATACAATTTTGATTGGTCAATAAGAAAAGTTTATTTAATTATAATTCTATTGAAGTTAAAAAAGAAAATTTAATAATTCCTTTTTTAAATTCCTGAATCTTTTATTCTTCAAGAGAATTAATTACCTTGGAGAAAATAGTTTGTAGATGTTGGTTGAAAATATGGAAATATTAGATTCGAATGTAATATTTTTATCGCTACAGAATGATATGGATATATAATTTTAAAAATAAAAATTTAAGCTGCATTGGTTACTTTGAGGATTTTAAAGAACTTATATAAAACAACAACCTTTAAAGTAATTTCTATAGTAAAATGCTAGTAACTAACATTATTTAGAAATTTTTTTTAGAAAAAACATATGTAATAACATTAATTTACAAAAAGTTGTTTCTAAAATCTTAACTGTTAACCGGTTTAAAATTATTTGAATTTATTTTCACCCAGAATTAAGATTTTTATTATATTTACAAAATATTTCTCTAGCGATTAAACTTTGAAAGCCGTAGAATAATGGGACCGTAAAAATTTTGGTTTACCTTATTTGGGATAGATTCACTCTCGGTCATGTGAAACAATCAATCTACATAAATCGTTTTCTGATTTTCATTCCTATTTATTTTTTTTTTTTAATAAAAATTAAAAATAATTAAATTATTAAAGAATGTCGAAGCAATTCTTTATAAAATTAAGTCAAAATTACATATATTGAATTATTAGATGACGACGAATATTATGATGTTACAATTGAAGTGGGTGAAGATCCTAATGTAAAAATATTCAGAGCGCATATAAACATTTTATGCTATCGTTCTCCTTATTTACGAAGAGCTCTATCTTCAAATAAAAGAAATAATGATAATGCGTTGACTAATTTGAAATTGCCAAATATTTCACCGGACAACTTTCAAATTATTTTGAAGTAAGTTTAGTACATAATAATAAAAAGATAAAATATCTTTAAATATTTAATGTATTTTAACTTTATTTTTTTTTATATTTTTGTGTAAATATAGGTACAGTTATGGCGGTATTCTTACGTTGAATGAACAACATGTTTCAGACATCCTTAAGGTCTTGGTAGCTGTTGATAAGCTTCTTCTTCAAGAACTTGTTGATTATTTACAAAAGTATTTAATTGAAAACAAATCAGAATGGATGGAACAACATTTAGAATAAACTTATCAAACAAGTTTTCAATCTAGCAATAGTCTAGAGCTTCAACAATTTTGTACAGATTTAATGGCTAAAACACCTGAGAAGGTATTTAAATCGCTTGATTTCGTTTCGATTTCTGAAAAATCTTTATTATCATTTATTAAAAGAGATGATTTACAAGTGGAAGAATCTGAGATTTGGGACCATGTATTAAAATGGGGCCATGCGCGTAATCCTACCATTAATCCAGATCCTGATACTTGGTCAGACAGTGATTTGGTCACAATGGAAAATACTTTACATCGTTGTTTACCCGTAATCAGATTTTTTAGTTTATCGTCTAAAGACTTTTTACGAAAGGTTCACCCGTATAAAAAGCTATTAAAACATCAACTTTATGAAGATTTATTAAAGTCTTATATAGATTCTGATCATGAGCCAGCTGACTCCATTTTATTTCCTAGGAATATTAAAATTGATACAATTATTGATACAATAATTGTCAATCCAAATATCGTTTCAATGATTTCAAGATGGATTGATAAAATAGATTTAAACAACAAATTCTCTTATTTAAGGGAATTATATTTACCATATGAATTTAAATTACTGTTGAGAGGGAGTCGAGATGGATTTACTTCAAGAATATTTCATAAATTGTGTGATGATCAGATCAATACTGTAACCTTTATTAAAGTAATGGAACTTCAGAAATTCTGGGAGGATATAATCCTATAGAATGGAAGTCTTCGTGCACTTGGGGTAAAACTAATTACAGTTTTATATTTTCTTTTAAGCTTAAGGATAACGTTATCAAAGATGCAATTTTAAGTAACGTTAAGGATGCAGATCGTGCATTCAATTATATTATGTTGTATGGGCCATGTTTTGGTGAAGATCTTACGATGATAACTAATAGTTTATTTGGTAATAAGGTTAGGTATAAACAATGCAATTACGAAAAAAAATATAAGGGATATTAATGTAAGTGAATGTTCCGTACAAGATTACGAAGTATTTCAAATTATTAGAAAAATATAAAACAGAATCTATTTATTTTTTTATTTTTATCTAAAAAGACTAATAAAGTAATAATTGTATCACCTTATAAGAATAATAAATCCTCTTTTGATCAAAAAAGCACAAAATTAGGTTATCTTGAAGATTTTCCGAATTAATAATCTCACATTACTTAAAATATTATAAAGTCATAATGTCATTATATAATTATATCAAATTTAGCAAATATATAAATTTTCTTTTGTTAATATCTTCCATTAAATAAATCGAAATTCAATCTATTTTATGATAAAACATATATATACTAGAAGACCCTTCAAATATTGTAGTCTCATATTTATATCAATGGTTATCCCTATGAAAAAAAGTTTAAAATTTTTATTTTGTTCGAAAAAAAATTTTGTCCAGAAATTAGAACATCGCTAATAATGTTAATACTTATTACAATTTCATAATTTTATCCATTTTCAATGTTTATTAATGATTTTAATAATAATAATCTTTCAGGTGAATTACGAATTTATTGTGAGTTGGAATTTCAAAGTTAATTGGAATAATCTGGGTAAATCTTTTTGGGATCGTATATCTCGCCTCGACCTTATGATCTTTAAAATATCTCGAGCATAACATTGAAAACCGAACTCTTTAAAGAAAAATTTAATTTGTATCAATATCTTTTTTTTTTTTTTTTTTTGTAATATGGACAAATAATTTCAAAAAGGACAAAATGCGTTAGTTAAACTTTTTTTTTTGAAAAAAAATAAATTATTATGTATTTAAGTTGAATAAAAATCATCTGTTAAAAATGATACGTATTGATCAATATGAGTTTGCTATTAAAATTAAATCACGAATATATAAATCTTATGATCCGTAAAATGATTTAATAACAAAACACTTTATTATGGCAAAAAAAGATTTTACTGAAAAAAATTCACGAATGCTCTTGATATAAGGACCAACGTTTATCCATATTGCATTAAGAAAATCTCTCGCGATGATTTTTGCTGTTCGTTTCCAAAAATGTCAATCTTTTACTCAAATGAAAGTAAACATACGTCATTTGCATATGGATAAATCATTTTCCCTTTCATTTCATTTTTCTGTTATAAATGTCCCCTTTTTTTTGATCTTCTACACTTGTAAAAAATAATGACTCTTACAATGTCGTTTACAACGTTCACTTCATCAAATTTAATCGTGATAATCCAATTATTTATAATAACATATGTAGCAAGATATTATTACAAATATTTTACCCGTCAATCGCCTCTTCCCGGTCCATTCCCGCTCCCGTTGGTTGGTAATTTATTTCAAATCGGATTAAATCCAGCGAAATACGCAATAGATCATCACCATGAATTTGGTAAAATGTTTGAAATATGGGTCGGAAACAATCGATTTATTTTTCTCTCTCATCATTCTTTAACTGAAAAAATCTATATATCAAACATAAATAATAAATTCTTTAAAAGAATTCAAGTTCCATATTTGGAAAAGATCGGATTACAACATGGTTTAATATTTAATAATGATTATCAAATCTGGAAACGAAATAGGAAATTCGTTGTATATTCACTAATGTCACCTAGATTCCTTAGACAATTCACTTGGCTAACACAATCATATTTTAATGAAAATGAAAGTTTCTGGGATAAAAAGGAATATCACATTGATCTCGCTAAATGGATAAAACATTTTACAACCGACATCACCTTAAGAACCATTACACGTAGACCTTCATATTGTCTTAATACATTTTTGTTTGGTGAAAACCATACGGATCCAATCAATTCCGAAGAAATTAAAAAATCTGTTAAATTCAGTCATGCGGTTCAAACTTTTTTTAAAGGCGTCATATTTGAATTTTTCGTTCCTAACGTACTTAAACATTATTTTCCGGGATTCTATGATATGAATAAGAATTTCATAAAGAATACGGATTGGTTAAATGAGACAATTTCTGATATTATCAAGAAAAGAAGAATGGAAATTGAGAATGATGATGAGGTAGGTTCGGATTTGATAGATGTCCTATTGACGTTAAACACTCCACGTGATCTGAACGGATATAATGAAAATGAAAAACCAATGAGTGATCAAGAAGTTCGTGCCACCATTATGGAGGTGAGCATAGCCGGTGTAGATACAGTAAGTTTTTAGACCTTGGTAATTCTCATTTTTTGGGTAAAATCTTCAATAAATAATCTTTTGTTCTTTTCCTTTTATCATTAGACCGCGAATACATTCTGTTTCTTAGTTTGGCAATTATCTCATCATCCTAAAGTTGTTGCACGTTTTCGAGAAGAAATGAAAGAAATCCTAGGGTATGACACAACAAGACAGATAACCTATGAAGATTTAGAAAAATTCAAATATCTTGACGCCATTATTAAAGAATCTCAACGAACAATTTCACTTGTACCATTTTCATCCCGTACGTCCACAGGGAACGATGTTATAGGAGGAAAGTGTTGGGGGTCAAATACAATATTCTTTATTCATCATGAACAAATTCATAATTCACTTGATTGTTGGAAAAATCCTGATCAATTTATTCCCGAAAGATTTTTAAAAGGGTCTGGTCATGAAATCGTCAAGAATAGTTTCATTCCTTTCGGAGGTGGTATAAGAATTTGCCCGGGAAGAAATATGGCCCTTGTAGAATTGAAAACTTTGTTGATTTTATTGTATAGAAAATATGATATTGAATTGGTTGATAAGGTCTCGAAGAAACCGAAAACCATATTTGTTGGAACCAATTCTTGCACTGATTTAAAAGTCATTGTACGCCCCAGAAATTATAACAATGTATAAAAAAAAGAGACGGAAATTGGTTAATGGGAAGGATTTATACCTGCTATTTTATTTTTTTTCGTATTAATGATATGTTCTTGATTTTTTATGTAGACAGAATATTTATTTATTTAATGCAAGAGTTGAATACCGAACAAAAATTATTAAATATTTTTTTTTCGATCAATTTACGTGTACATTTTAATAAGCGGATATCTTATATGATTTAATAAATTATATTGAGGTCTGTAAAAATATCAGGAATCAAACAACATTTTTTGGCCTTATTTCATAATTAAATGGTGGTTTGCTATTAAAATCAATTACGAACATAGTAAATCATATGATTTTAATAGAATTATTTAAATATAAGGTTTAAAACTTCTGTTCAAAAAAATATATCTTGAAATGTACCATACAATTTATTTAGGAGTTAGAATTCTAAGAATATCATTTTTTTTTGATCCAAAATGAAATGGAACAAGTTTGCTGACAACCGGTAAGCTGATTATGTTATGTTATCAAAGTTTACAAGTAAACTTCCGACACGTGTGAAACAAAAATTTTTTAGTGGTGAACAATTTCTGTCCCCAGAATACAGAAATCAGTGGGGTGGAAAATCTTGGGGCGATACTTACTTTATGTTATCATATTACGTTTCATCATTTTATTCAATCACCTTTGATAAGGAAACAATGTTTTTGTGTAACCATAAATCGCTCACGCATTTGCTTTGATACGCTAACTTGTTCAATCCATATAAATTAATTACCTGTTGTATCGCCGTGGGGTGAGATCATAATGGTCGAGAAATCTTAGATAAGCAAATTTTATTTCAAATCTAGTGCTGATGACGAAATCATTAATTCATTACAATTTTTGTTGTGTTGTTCCGATGCATGTAATATTTATTTGTTATTTATTTTTATTTTTTTTCGTATTCTTTGATCTTGAGCTATGAGATAAGTTTTATTTTCTGTCATGAGATTAGTTCAGGTTAGAACCATATACATGTATATTATTTGTGTTTTTTCCATAATACTGCTCGGAATTAAGGTTATTGAAATTTTAGCGAAGTCAATCTTATCAAATAAACCTTTCTCGTTTAACTTTTATAATTTTTATATTATTTACCGTCCATTTGATTGAAAGTTAAATTATTACTAAAATAAATTACTGATAAAGTAAAAATTTAAATTAATCACTTTGCGGTTTATTTTTTCCATTCGCTTGAATATCAAGCGGAACAAAAATATTAGACATTTGTCAAATGTGTCGTGCTCTTGCGTTGTGAATTATTGGTTAAGCAAAGCTTTTTTTCTTATTTAGTAGCACTCCGCAATTATAAAACCAACTTGGGTTATAATATTTTATAAATTTTTTTTTCGTAGCATGTTTATCACTAAAGGCAACAAATGCGTTGGGAGAAGCTGACAAATAAGATTTAGGCGAAAATGCAAGTTCGTTTTCGCGGGACGAAGATTACCAAATACAATTTTTTATAATTATTATTTTTGTGAATATCGCAAGGAAGAATTGCGACATATGAAAAAAACGCTATTTTTATTTTTTTCATACTTTTATTTAGTATATGGATATTTTAAGTATTTCGTTATTGTTGATTTTTACCACATTAGTTCTATTCTATTTCAATTAATTTATAAAGTCACATGATTTTAATATGACCGTGCCAAAATGTCACGCACACGTGTACATTTATATTATTAAAAAGAATATAATTTAAAACTTTGCCAAGTAATATTAATAAGATTAAATCGGAATTCCAATTTTAAATAATAAATCCGAAATCTAGATTCCACATATTTCCTCATCAAATTTGTCAATTTTTTTTTTTCAGACAGATAATCGCGACATATCTGGAAATTAGAATGGAATCATTTATATTTAATGAGGGAAATTTATCGGCCGAATTCAGTTATTTAAATCAATGGGATTTCCCTTGCCCACCCACCGTTTCTTAAATATCCTCAATTCTATATATATCGCACTTTAATACTGACAAATTTGTGACGTTTAAAATGGAAGCAAAATGTCAAATTAAAGATTTTGTTGACAAAGGCGTTAATATACAAAAACCTCCTCGTAAAGTTGTTGAGGTGGATGTTCAAGTGGAAGAAGAGGAGGTAGTCAACTCTACAATAGTCAATTTAAATCTTAATGAAAATTTATCAAATATTCGAAAAATACTAGAACAAAAAAGTTCGGTTAATATTAATAGTACACTATCATTTGCGAAATATAAAACTAGCAAAGAAGGGAATACCTTTTCTAAAGTATCAGGTGAAGATGAAGGACACAAGACTTTAATTGAGATTATACAAATGATTAATGATAATGAATCGAGTTACAAATTGCATCTAAGAAAAAGTTCAACTCTAGATTGGAAATACTTAAATAAAAAGAGACAATTGGAATTTGGACGAGTCATCGTTCAAGGTGAAATTAAGGAAGCTGATAAGCAAGCTTATGAGATGAAAGATTGCAAATTAACTTTAATGAATGAAAGTAACAATTATAAATTCGAATCAAAAGAAGAATGGATGAAGGAATCAAAATCTTTCTTTTCCGCTGATATGAATGCTCAATATTACGCGAAATTAGGAATCTCGACCGAAATAAAGAGAAAAGAAAAATCAAGTTCTGAGACTAATATATCATATCATTGCACAAAGTATGAAAGAGCTTCTTTAGAATTTGGTAAATTTTTAAAACCAAGAATAGAATTTATTGATGCGGTGAAGGATGCTTTAAATTCAAAGGACGTAAAGAAGTTTAAAATAATCCTCGAGGAATTTGGTCAATTCATCTCAACTGAAGTTATCTTGGGTGGTAAAGCTTATATTGAAGGGTCAAAGGTTTCAAAGGAACTTTCAAAGTTAAGTTCTAGTGAAGTTTCAGCGAATCTAAGTACCGGACCCGCAGTTGCTAAAGCAGGACTTGCTTCCAAATCTTCGAATGGAAGTTCCGATTACACACAACACGATTGTTTAAAGTTAATCGGAGGAAAGGTGCCCGACATTACAAAGTTTGACGAAGATTCTTGGTATAAATCCTTGAGTGATTATAGAAATTGGGATTGCATAGAATTTCGAAATCCTGTTTCTATTTTTAAATTTTTAATGAAGACAGAATTACAAAAGGATATCATTTCACTCGTTGGAAAAAAAATTATTTATTCAAAAGTTGAATCCATCGATTATTTGTTGGAGTCACGTGGAAAACCCAAGATTGTTGAATTGGTAGATATACCATCCAATGTTTTAAAGATTATAAATAACAAGGACGCTGATTGTAACTTTTTCGCAACGGTTATTGACACTAAGGATGAGAAAAATGATTTCTTTCATTGTCAAATACTTTATTCATCAGACGAACAACCAAGCCTTATAATTCATTGCATTCAAAATGAATTTAAAAAACGTGAATGTAAATTGAAAATCCGATGGATGGTTATTGGTTATCGCACAGATTTGGATTTTGCCCTCACGGATTTTGATGTTCAATTAAATATCGAAAGATTTGATTTTGATACGTCAAAAGGTGCGAACATGTCCAATAGGGAGTTATTGAAATTTAAACCAAGTCCAAAGAAATTTTCTTTCTTTGGAATCCCTGCGTTAAATAATTTAGATAATGAATTTGTCGTTATTGGTCATCATTTTTATAAAACTAAGAACAATGGTATTGGATTATATGTGTTCGCTTATGATTTAAAGAACAATCATTATGTTAATTTACCCAAATTTACGTTTTATACACTCGTCATTTCAAATTATCATAATTCCAGTGCTTATGGCTTATCTTCATTTGAATGTAATAATACGGATTTGCCAAAATATTTTAGTCTATATTCCAAAGAAGAAAAGAATTGTGGTCCGATTTTTCTGAAACAAAAACAACATGAAATTAAAGCAAAACAAGTCCTTGATAAAATGTGTAATCAAGACTCCTGCATTTGCAAAAATGAACCATTCAAAAAGGCAAATGATGATTTGGAATATTATTTTTTCAATCCAGGTATGTTCTCATTAATTATGTATCATTTTCCAAGCAAGAGATACGTGATATTAAATGAACATAATTTTTTTTAATACTCCTTAGAAAATTTCTGAACCACAATGCATTCACTTGACGTATAAAATTTGCATGTATTATACTGTATATGATATGAAATATCGATTTAAATAAAACTTTAAAATGATGAAAATTCATCAAATGAAGGGTTCACGTTTACGTCAAATTTAAATTTGTAATGGAATGTTTCTGATTATGTGAATAATCGTAAGATTGTGCAAAGTAATTTTTTTTTTTTACAAGCCTTAGATATTATAAATATTGGTGCTTTTCGAATCACGCAATTATAAAAAACCATATCACGTGATTGATAAACCTTTTCGAAATCAAAATGCCTGCCTATCATACTGTACATGTATGAATAAGCCATAATTCTAAAGTTTTAAAAGAGTGGGAAAGTTTACCTGTTGAAAAAGAAAAAATAATAAAAGAATTTTGAAGATATATCAGTTTCATACTTATCACTTGATTTGTGATATACAAGTAAACTTTAGTATATAGAAAGTATTGGAGAAATGATTTCAGCACAATGCATTGCTTGGAAAGCTGCATGTTAATATGATACCAATTTCTTTCCATATTGTGAAGAATGTAATATATCAGTTGAAAATAAAAAGAGAAGCAAAGAAAATAAATTGTAAAATCAAGCAAACCGAGAAATGTTGAATAATAAATGAATACGATAAAATAAAGCTTTAGTCTATTAGGGATTGAAATCATTTAAAAAACCAAAATCAAAGTTGAATTAACAAAAATTGATTTTTGAAATGATTAATCAGCAGCTGATTTTTAATTCCAGTTTTGAAAATCAAAATTCGGTATTAATTTTTTCAATTTTTTTTAATTATAGAATAGTCATAAAGCTTTAAAAAACAATCTTTAAGCAAAATTTGTATTATAATCTTTATGTATTAGAAAATAAAAGCTAAAGATATTAATCAAAAGTTTATGTTTTAAAAGTTGTGAGCTATCACATGACACATATTTTTTTAACTTAATATACTTACTTAAGGATTTGATATACAAATATGAATCTTTTATAAAGAATTTCTAATAATAAAATGAATTAATTTTTACAATTATTTTGACTTCATCATTATTTTAAAGCTTTTCATTTAGCTTATTATCATATTATTTATATTATTTATAATAGAAAAGATATCTATCAATTTTATACAAACTAATAAAAATCAATCTAAAGCCAATATTATTTACTGAGTTTAAGATTCAAAATTATTATTATAATCAACTTTTGACTCTGATGATTTTTTGACTTTTAATTTCATACCTTATAATTTATAAATATTTGTAGCAATAAAATTATACTTCGAAATTATGTGATAAAATTTCTACATATAAAAATTTTTGATTAAAATCCAAAAAAGTGACTCAACTATATAATGTAAACTAAAAATTCCAATTTAACTTTTTTACAAAACAATTAATATTATATATGAAAAAATATAATAGATAAAAATAATCATATCATACTATTCTAACAAAATTTTACACTTTCTGTAAGTATTTTTTATATTAAAAAGTTATTTTTGAACAATTTTATTAAGTTCAGTTTTTCATCATTTGCATCTATTAAATCTGATAATCTAAAATAAAACCATTCTTATTATCTAATAGATTTAATATTACATCTGAATATAAAAAAATTCTGTAAAGATTAGGTTTTCAAACAATATTCTTATAATTTCTTACTACCTTCAAAATAAAAAAAACATGAAGTGTGATGCTTTCAAACAATTATTTTATATTAATAAAAATAATTAAAATAAAAGAAAATTCATATAGAATTTTTTATAAAAGAAATTTTATGATAAAATATATTATAACGTTTATTTATCATAAAATAACTTTATTATGATTAACTAGAAATTGCAAATAGTATAGGACTTCATTTTATTGATCTACTCTAATTATTATAATGCGATTTAAAAATCTTTATTTATAATATAATAAAATAAATTATTACTTAAAATATATATATAAATTGTTTGTTTTTATATAAAAAAAATCAAATTAATTATAATAAAAGCTTAAGAATATAAAGAAACAATACACACTTTATACTAATCTGCTAAAAATATAAGTAATAGTAATTTTTTATAATAAACAAAAAAAATAAAAAAAATCTAAAATCAGGATGTTCATATAAATGCATAACTTCTTATATATACATGTACCTCTGAATCTAATTATAAGCTTACAACTTAGAAATTAATACATCCTCTATATTTTAGATTTTTTATTCTATTATATAGATTAGTACATATAAAAATCATGCTATAAAACTATATAAATCATATAATCAAAACCTAATTTTCATATGTAATGATCAATATATAATATTTCCTTTATATAACTTTATAATAAGTATTATTACATTCTAATAATAACAACTCTATCAAAATAATAAAAATAATTAAAATAATTATTTTCTTAAATATATAAAAAAAGTTGAAATTTATCTAATTCTATAAATAATTAATATTCAGAATATATCCTTAAATAATCTAGACAGACAATTTCCAGATTTTAATATATTCAAAATTTGTACTGAATTATAAAATATTGGAATTTATTTAAAATTTATGCTTAAAAATTTATTTAACAAAATAAAACTAAAATAAAATATAATATATTATTTTTACTTACTTTGCATGTTTATTTTAAATAATTAGAAAGATTTTTAATATCAATTTTATGTTATTTACATTTTTTATACAAATTTTATCAAATAATTACTCTTTTAGAAAAATACAGAATTTGTCTAGTTAATTTTAATCAGAAATTTTTTGTTCAGAATTTATCTGTTCTAAAAATTAGAATTCTGAAATAATTATAAATTCTGAACATAGATTTTTATCTCAAAAATATAGTTTTTAGGTAGATATTTTTCAGACATTTTTAAGATGAACTCAAACATTTTCAGTGATATTTTTCGGACTTTAATTTTTTTATAGAGTAAAAATTTGAATAGAAAGTAGATAATCAATAATAAATTTATTTATTTTGTTTAAAAACCTTTAGCTTACATAATAAATTCATTTATCTTTATAATATATTAGCTATAAAGTCTTTTATAATCTATGATAATAATATTGCAAAATCTAAAATCTTAT
Source organism: Funneliformis geosporum (assembly GCA_946474995.1). Taxonomy (NCBI): domain Eukaryota; kingdom Fungi; phylum Glomeromycota; class Glomeromycetes; order Glomerales; family Glomeraceae; genus Funneliformis; species Funneliformis geosporum. The sequence continues at coordinate 13,042 of CAMKVN010002525.1, forward strand.
ACAAAAGTATCAATATTATTATTTAAAATAAAATTCTCAAACTATTCTTTTATTTTTATAGCTACTTACTGTGATTAATTTTCTAAAGTATAGAAATTATAGTTTACATTGTAACAGTGTAAAATTTTGGCTAAAGTCTGATTACAAATCCAATGTCAATTAAATGTCCTTGTTTATCATCTCGTCGATCCTGATGTCAACTTTATGTCCTGA
>CAMKVN010002526.1:0-13249 GCA_946474995.1 Funneliformis geosporum
TGAAGTTATAGAAAAAAAAGGGCTTACAATTAATTATTAATTTTTTTTATTATGTTAATTTGTATATTATAATCTACAAATAGTATTAATATGAAACTAATAAAATAAGATTTACAATATTTTTATTTGTCACGATAAATTCTGGATATTTATGTCGCGGACTGTACTTCATTAAAATTATTTTTAAGTAAAACCATTGTGAGAAAAAAGAAAAAAAAAGAAAGAGAGGAAAGAGAAGAGAAAAGAGAAAGAGAAGAGGAAAGAGAAGGAGATGGAGATGGAGAAAAAAAGAAGAGAGAAAGTATAAGACTATCAAATTGAAATCCTTATATATTCTTAACAACAAAAATATAAAAACAGTTAAAAAAAATAAAAAAAATATTTTTTTTTTTTTTTTGCATAACCTTTCCCATATCTATTTTTTTACTTGATAAATGCCTACCATCTGTTTTTTTCTTATGTTACTTATTTTTACTTATCAGCTTATGATATTCAGAATTTAATTGTTAAAATATAAGGAGATAGTTCCTAAAAAGTGAAAAATCTACAAATTCTATAATTATAATTAACTATTTTTAATCTAGTAATATTTAACTGAATGTTTTGTTCTACAAATTTTTGTTATATTACATCATTTTTTAAATTGTATGCTTTGATAAGTTTAATCAATCTAATCAATGATGAATATACATAGTTAATTAGTCATTTTTAAAATTCTATGTTTTAATAAGTTTAATCAATCTGATTAAAAAAATTTTGATAATAAAAATAATTCAATGATGTTGATTCAACTTTGAATTAAGAACTGAAGTGGCTATAATCACAAGTTAAGCATTAAGGCTGTAACTGCTAAGCACTGAGGCTATGTATTATATATATACTTGTATCTAAAAATTTTTAAATATTAAAATTATGATTATCAAAATTATATTTTACATTATTTTGTTTTTGACTTAAAGAAAATTCTGATTTATCATAAATTAATATCGGATGAATCTCTGAGAAATATCTAAGAAACATCTGACCTTAACATAGGTTCTAAACTCAATCAGTTTACTATACTTCAAGTTACTTATCACTATTGTTTCTCAAAATCGAATCAAATCAAATTAAACTCAAATATTTGATCGAATCAATTTGAATCGGTTTAAATTTGATCGAATCAAATCAAATTGAATCAAATATTTGTCAAATTAAATTAAATCAAATCAAATCAAATATTTGATCAAATTGAATTGAATCGAATATAAAAATTTTTTTAATTTTTACAATGATATATTAAATAAAGTTATTCTAAAGTTTTAATTAAAAAAATTATTAGTAATTGCACTAAAAATTTCAAAGATAGCTTTACAAAGTAAGTTTAGTAATAGGTAAATTTTTACTATTAAACTTAATAAAATAACTCTGCAGTTTCAGTTTTATTAAGAAACTTAGTAATAACCGCTATTGTGGTTTCAGTTACTAAGAAACTTAGTAATAAGCGCTATCGCGACTTTAGTTTTACTAAGAAAACAGTAATAACTGCCATTACGATTTCAGTTTTACTAAGAAAATTTAGTAATAATCGTCATCGCAGCTTCAGTTTTACTAAAAAAACTTAGTAATAACTGCTATTTCAGTTTTGTAACAATTTTATTAGTAAAAAATGTTTGCAAAGTTGCAGACACGTTTTTTTACTAAGTTTTTTAGTAAAATAGCATCTCCGAAGCTATGAAAGCATTTTTTACTATATTTTTTTAGTAAAATAACATCTTCGAAGTAGCAAAAGCATTTTTACTATGTTTTTCTTAGTAAAAAAGCATTTCCGAAGCTGCAAAAGCATTTTTTACTATAGTTTTCTTAGTAAAAAAAGCATTTCTAAAGTCATAAAGGTGCTTTTTGCTATGATTTTCTTGGTAATAAAGGCATTTCTGAAGTTGCGGAAGTGTTTTTTACTATAGTTTTTTTAGTAAGAGCTACTCCTGAAGCTTTGAAGATAGCTTTACTATTGATTCAAATCAAATTAAATATTTGAATACTTGATTTGAATTTGATCGAATTGAATCAAATATTAATTTGGATTTAATCAAATAAATCATTCTTTGATTTGAATTTGATCAAATCAAATCAAATATTCAAATATCAAATTGAATTACAGAACGCTACTTATCACTATTACCTGTTATCAGAGTGGTGTGTAAATGAAATAACCTTACACAGCTTATATTATGAAAGCTACCATCCTTCATATAAACAAATACCAAATGGTCATCTTATTCTACAAATTTGTGATCTTCAATATATATAGTTTGTACACATCCTATGAAATTCATTTTAGAATTGATCTGGTAAATTCTATAGTAAATTAATACCATAATCTGCCTTGGCTAGAGGCTGAATTAGGATCTATTGCAGTGTAACTTGTAATAGGATTTCAGTTGTTACCAACTAAAATAGGGCTGCCAGTCCCTAGTTAAAATCAGTTTAACTATTAGAGGTTAAAGTCACAAAATAGTAGAAATAACGTCATATTACATGATTTTATATTGAGGAAAACATAAAACAAAAAATGTACGATCTCGATCAATATCACTCTGATTTGTATGAAATAACTACTATTCGATTCCTTACTTTTCATTTTCGTTAGATTTTTTTCAAGAATTTTTACTTAAAAAAGTGCTATTCAATGATAGTCACAGCTTAGCCTGCGAATAAAACATTAAACCCCACCTTTCAAAAATATTTCTCTCTTTGTTTTCCACATCCCTATCCACATAAAATTTTTAGAAATAGTCTAAACAATATAGTTTTTTGTTAAAATATTTTTTCTTCACCTTTTTTAGAAAATTTTTTTTCCAGTTTATTCTTTTTCATTTTGCCTACTCAAAAGTGAATATCAAGAGGTATCCTAACCAATGATCATAATCAACATACTTTGAATAAACAAATCTCATGTGATGATACCTTCTCCTTTTTAAACAATATATTCTCTTTTAATTAGCCTTTACTTTTCTGCAAATCCTTTGTCATTGAAAGTCACGTGCAAATTTAATATAATACATACTTTGATGTCTCTAGATATCTTTTATATGATATGATGATAGCTACCACTTGATTTTATATTTATGTTAGCTCAAACAAGTTTGAAATAGAACCACAGGAGGTTTAAGTCATGATGCTTACTTAGTATAAGTTCGCTTCGTCTAGATCCATTTCTTTCTGGTAACCAGGTAAAAGGTATAGGTTACTATCTAATGATTCATAATAGATTTCTTGTAGTAGATTCCACATGATATTTTTCTGTACTTATGAATCTATAAGTATGATGAGCTTCTATTTGAACCTTTTCTATAGATGAACCTTCTTTGACCAAGTGATCATTAAATTCAGAATTAACTGGACATTTAGGTTTTTATAGAGTTGTGTTTTTCTTTTTTAATAATTTCTATTTATACCTATTTCCCATCTTAGGAGGATTGTTAATGTGTTTAAATTTTTTATATAGAAGTTGAGATCGAAGGGCTTTTAGAAATTACGTTGCTATATTAACAATCTCATTTGAATTTCTTGTTAATAGCTCAATCATTAAATATGGATTTTTTGATTGGGTTGAAAAGGAATTCTAGTGATCAGTCGATTTAAACTTTTATTAGCAATAGAACTACGAGAGATAGTCATAGTTAAAGATTGTTCCCATAATTATTTTTAAAATTTTTAATTAGTTGCAACTTAAGTTGCAATACTTTGAGTTGCAACATTTTATGAATTTTTATATTAAAATAAATTTACAAGAAGTTGCAACTTACTAAGTTGTAACTTCTTAATTATAGTGCCTATCTTTTAATTATTTTATCTACTTTGTAATTTTTCTTTATAATTTTTATCTAGTATACAATATAAAATTTTAATAAACTTATAGCAGTACTGAATTGTTAAAAGTAAAAAAAACTATTTGATTCCTTACAACTAGGCAGATCTAATGAGCTAACATTCATTGATTTCAGATTATCCAATTGTGAGATAATTATAAATGTATTATCAACTGAAATTATAAATCAATAAATTCTATTTTAAATAAAAGGTCTAGATTTCAAAATTTAATCACAAATATCTTAAGATGGAATGATCTAAAATCAATAAATGTTAGCTCATTAGATCCATCTAGTCATAATGAATTGAATAGTTTTAGTATCATATAAATTAGAATAATATTGATCAAGATTATATATTTTTATTTTTTTAGAATTTTTTCTATATGAAAAATCATATAATATAATGTTATTTCAACTTTTTTGACTATTTCGACTTTTTATTTTGACTTTGATCTCTAAACTCAAAACATTTCGACTTTTGGGTTTTCACTTTAACTTCATATATAAATGGAATATTTACATATTCCCAACGCTTTCTTTAATTTCATTATTAAAATGTTTGAAAATAGATTCAATCAAAATATTTATACTTTTTAAAAATACTGAATCTTATAGAATATTATCAGAAATAAATTAAGAAAAAATCCTGTCATCTCTTTTATGATATATTTATTATGATCCACTGCTTCATAGAATTCAAAATTCAGAACTTGGTTACTCTTTAATACACATGTGGAAACCTAATATATTAATCAATGAAGAAGAAACAAATTCAATTAAAGTCACAATATTGGCCTACATAGATAATATCTTATAGATCACTAAATCATATGATGACTAATCATAATCCTTAACATTGTAGACAGTTTTTATAAACTTAATTTTATTAAAGTTAATTAGGACAAATCAGTCCTCTTAATCAATAACAAAAAAAAATCGTCTATTCAGTTGTATTATTAATGACAGTTTAACACATATTATGCCACTTTTATTCAAAGAATCTACTCAATATTTAGGCTTTTAGATTTCTCTTTTTTGAAACAAAATCTTTATATATAAGATGATCAGCAATAAAATAAAAAGCATGATCACCATCATGTATAAAAAAAATAACATACAAATAACTGGTTTACATTTTCAACATAGTTATTATGTCAAAAATCGAATACCATTCACAGTTAACAGCATTTACTCAACAATAATATGACAATCTAGTCTTATTATATCACTTATACTTGAAAAAGAAATTGAATCTGCTATATAATACCCATCCATAATTATACATTCTCATTTTTTACCAACTTACATTCAAGGTAGTTAAAAGTCTAAAGTAATGTTCTCTTATATTCGCTCAATGATACCAATATTTTAGGTAACTTAACATGATTCTGAATGTGTTAACTTTAATAATTTGAATGGTTATATATTTTTCCTCTTATTGACTGGCCTTATTTAAAAAATAACAACTTTAATGATTGGATTTTGAACGTATTATATAAAAAAAAGATTGAATTTTTTGTTACAAACGTTTAATGATAACTATTATATCATAAAAGGAGGTTCGACTCTTATAAGACAATTTATACCAAATGATTATTGAAAGCTAGTACACTATCTCAGAAGGCATTCACTTATTATGCTGAATAACTAACTCCTTCTGACAGAAACTCTATATTAAATTTTTATAATTTAACTGTATATCTGAGTTTTCCTCATACTTCATATATTTCAGCTTGGTTTATGTTATTAAAAAACAGTTAAACTATTGATATAACTTCTAGAGAATTACGACACAAAATATCACATATAAAAATTATCATTATGACTTTTCTTTCCTGACGAAAGAAGCAAAAACAATTACTTATATACTAGGTTGAAATTGGATAATAACAAATCCTTTATTGGTAAATTTCTTAGAACAAGTATAAATCTAGCAAATATTATACATATTATTCTAACTATAGGTTAAAGCTATAGAACTCTGCTTTCATCATACATTAGATGCATCTATCACAATCCATTAACCAAAATTCCTCACAAACTAAAGATAATGAACACTGTTGCTTTTTCATTATTCCAAAGATCTCTATTTTCAAATTTCACATTCATGAAATAGCATTGCAGAAATCTTCCTTAGTATTTATAGTCTCTCATTTTATTCATAATCTCGTTTTAGCCTTCATTAACTTACGTAATAATCCACATTTTAGCATTTTACAATTCCTTCTATTCCTTTAACTTCTTCTTCTTTTATTGAAAATTTTATTCATCTTCTTATTCTCCTAATTTACTAACTCTTAGTTCAAAATTTAATTCTTGTACATATTTAAAATTTTATACAAATGGATCTCTTATTAATTTTGATAACCTTGTACTAAAAATAGGACTGGTTTGGTTACAAATGAATTTTTCTGCAGATTTACTATTGTATTCTTCTGTATTAACAGCATTTTTTTATCCTCATCAATAGCTGAATTAGCTGTGATCTTATAGCAATTATAGTTGCATCACCATATTGTCAGGTTAAAATATATACTGATTCAAATATAGTAATATCTCAGTTTAACAAATATAGATTGTTATCTTTGATTTCTACTTCTCAACAATCCATCTTAAAAATCATCAACGTCTATCTATAGAATGAAATTTTTCAAATTATCAACACATTATCGCTTTTGGTCATACTTCATAAAATTAAAGCACACTCAAGTAACTTTGCTAATAAAAAGGTAGATAAATTGGCAAAAGATATATTATCCTCTTTTGCACTTTATGGTTAATGACCAAATCCATATCACACTCAAATTTAATATTCTTATTATAGCTTCTTCAATTTATTCTTCATTAAAAAATGTATATATGCTGATACTTTAACATTACTTTTGAATCTTGATGTTAATTGTAAATATTCATTAACAGATGTAGATTGGATTACCATATAGCGTTGACATTAATAACCCCTTGCAAAGTATTCCTCTTAAATAGTAATAGGTATTAATCAATTATAAATATAAAAATTTTAATTAATACAGGTATACTAATCAATTAACCAATAAAATTGATTGATATTGTTAAATGAAATAACTTTCGACCTAATGATTATGTTTCGATGGAAATATGATCATTAGAACCGTCTTATCGAGAGCTTTCCAACAAATATAAATACAAGGTTATTGGACCAATAGATGCAGAGATAATTCGAAAAGAGTGATTGCTATTATAATTCTATAGATTACTACTAAAGAAAGCCGTAATTTCTTAAGCCGCAGCCTGACGATCAAAATGACTGAAACCTTGGAAATGATAATAACGTTGTTAACTAAGTTAACATAGTTAATTAAGTTTAATTAGTTTCTTATGTTTATTTAGTTAAATTAGTTAATGTAGTTAATGTAGTTAATGTAGTTAATGAAGTTTATAATGTTTCTTTAGTTTTAATAGTTTTACTTTATCTTAAATTAGTAGTAGAAGTAGATCAAATATTTTATATAAATAGGATAGGAAATTGTTGTAGTTAAAAGATAGTTACAGACAGTTACAGATAGAAATAGTGAAAGGCAGATTGATTTAGAGAAAGTTAGATTTAAATTCAGTTTAGTTTTAATCAAAGTTAATTAAAGAATTTATTGTGAAATTCATAAATTGATAAGTTTGCCAATAAGAGCTTATTTAGTTTATTAAATTGTATTGATCCACTTATATTTTATTAATAAACCAAACATTATTCCTATAACATTGAACTGTTAAACTCGTGACCTAAAACACAATTCATCATTATTGCTCTTCCATTGTATTTGAAGTATTCATATATATTCCCAATTTATATTTATATATATTCAACATTCCCTATACTTATAAATTATTAAAAACCTTGCTATACATGTTAAAGTCTATTTTTCAATCGGTAAACTTTGTATAATAATATATCAATTAAATTTACCATAACTATATCAATCAATTTGATCAATTGTAATATAGGAACGTTTCTAGTAAAATCAAGTCATGAGGTATAAATCATATGATCTGTAATGTGATTTTACTGGAAACGCTTCTATATTTTTAAAAAAATACATTGTATACCATTACATTAATTAAGATTTATTATATTTTATATAAGATTATCATTATGATTAAGTTTACATAATTATCTAATTTCATTCATTATTATAATTTCTTTCCTCCTCTTTATCTAATAATTATTATTAATACAGTGAACTCTTGATATAACGAATTCTAGGATCTGGATATCAACTTCATTATAAGCTTATAACGAATTTTTTAAAGAATTTAATTGGCTAGTTCACTATAGTAAAGGTAATTTTAATATATTTGATTTAAAAATTCGCTATATCAAGGGTTCGCTATATCAAGGTTTGACTGTATTATTACCTTTATCATTTTCATTATCATGATCTAAAATCTCTACTTTATCATTTGATTTCACTTGGTTAAGTCATTTATAATCAAAAATCCAACCCATTACATTTGTTAGAAATATCACAGCATTTAAAAGATCATTAAATTAAATTAATATCAATTGTGTTTTATGATCTATTAACCCAATTTACAATAGTTTTATAAGATGATCTTTTGATTCTACTAGCAGGTGTTAACTCTCATACAGATTCAGATATCCAATCATCATAATTTTTTCGCATCTATAGGAAATAAATTTATAATACAATTTAAAATCAAAAATAAAATAATTAAAATAAATAATTAATAAAATTAATACACTGTTATATAAGTCGATTATGAAGTCTACCGACTGAAAAATAGACTTCAATACATATAGCAAGGTTTTAGGTATCTGAAGGATAATAATTTAACTTAATAATTTTAAGAACTTATTCGCATTAATAAAACTATTGAATTAACAATATATCAATTTATAAGTACATGGAATATTGAGGATATATAAATATAAATTGGGAATATTGGTACATGAAAATAATATGGATGACTCAGATGACGAATATGACTGCGGTGACTAAAATATCATATATGTCTTCTATGTCATATATCTTATATATTTTTTTTTATTTATTATATTACATATATCTCTTTTATTACTTATATCTCTTATATATCATATATTTATTATAGTTATTATATCACTTATATTATTTATATTTCCTATATGTCTTCGAACACTTTATGTATTCATTTTTATATAAATATATCTTGAATCTTAGAGTAATTAACGGTAGAGAGTTTTGAAGTAAGTTTAGAATAATCAGAGTACTTTTTTAGATAGTTTGATTTAATATAAAACATTTGTACAGTACAGAGCGCTAACAGAGGCAGTACTCATTTGTTAAGACATATTGAATAAATGATCGACCCTTTTGACTTAATCCATATTGACTTATAAACTTATACCTTCTGCTTACCTTACCGCGCTTTCAACCTTTAAGCGACCCTAAAGAACTGCCTATAATAATATATAAGAATATTTCAAATACGATGGGAGAGCAATAGTGATGGATTGGGTTTTATGTCACAAGTTTAACAGATCAATGTTATAGGGATAAAGTTTAGTTTATTAATAAAATATAAGTAGATCAATACAATTTAATAAACTAAATAAGCTCTTATTGACGAACTTATCAATTTATGAATTTAAAAATAAATTTTTTAATTAACTTTAATTAAAACTAAATTGAATTCAAACCTAACTGTCTTTAACTGTCTGCCTTTCACTATTTTCTGTCTGTCCTTAACTATAACAATTTTCTAACCTATTTATATAAAATATTTGATCTACTTCTATTACTAATTTAAGATAAAGTAAAACTATTAAAACTAAAGAAACATTATAAACATTATTAACTTAGTTAACTATATTAACTAATACATAAGAAATTAATTAAACTTAATCAACTATGTTAACTTAGGTAACAATATTATTATCATTTCTGAGGTTTCAGTCATTTTGATCGTTGGGTTGCGGCTTAAGAAATTACAGCTTTCTTTAGTAGTGATCTATAGAATTATAATAGCAATCATTCTTTTTGAATTATTTCCGCTTCTATTAGTCCAATAATCTTGTATTTATATTTGTTAGAAAGCTCTCGATGAAACGGTTTTAATGATTGTATTTTCATTGAAATGTAATTATTAGATCGAAAGTTATTTCATTTAACAACACTTTACCTTTGCTTATTGATTGAAACGTTAATCCTTTTGGAATAATAGCAATATTAGTATTCTTTTCACCAAAACATCTTTTAATAGAATCAACAATATGTGCTGTAAATGAATCTAAAACTAATAATGATTGTGGAATCATGATGAGAACAGAGCACGGATGAAGTTGCAAAAGGAAGGAGGTAATTTGAGACGCAAAAGAGCTTTTTGAAGCATGGACATATTAACTCTGTCATATGCTTTTGACATATTCTGGAAAAGGAACCACAGTTGTTCATTGTGTTGGTGATAGTGGTCGTATATAAGATTATCTAAAATATGGATGGGTTCAAAAGTGGATTGGAAGGGAAGACCTGCAAAATTGTTTCCTTTTAAAACATTATGATTGGAGAGAATCTCTAGTAGCTTTTTATTAATAAACTTTACCAGGGCTTTTCTAGGGCATTCTAATAAGGTAATCAGTCTTATATTGTTAAGATTATATTCCCATAGTTTTGGTTTGGTGATGGGTAAACGTAAGCATAATTTCAAGCATCTGGTGTTAAGGAAAGATTCAGATAGCCACATATGAAAGTCTAGAAAGCTTTGTTTGTTCGAGGACCAAGATGTTTTAGAAGTTTATTAGAAATCTTCGAAGGGTCACTAGCCTTATCGTTTGGAAGCATTTTAATAATTTGAGCCTATTCCTCCTCAGATGGGTTGTTCATGAGATCCTGGTAAATCGAGGGGTCAATATGAGTGTGTGCATCATAAAAGGGTTTCCATTCGTCTAGGATAACAGGGGGTGCATTTTGTGTTACTGCAGCATGTTGAAAATGTCGTACTATTTCTTTTTTAACGTCTACTGCTAAGGTGAGCAAACCAAGATTGGCTTGTGAATTGTCAAGACAACGATCCAAGATGATTGTTTGGCATTTACGATCTAAAATAGAATCTATCATCTTTGATTGGTCAGTTTGAAAGTTGTCACATCTTTGTTCAAGAGCTTGCTTTATCATCTTTGTCTTATACTCATTTTCTTTAATCTTTAAGGCTATTAATACTAAACCAAGGAAGAGCTAATTTTAAGCAGGTTTTAGTGAATTAAAATAATAGTGACAGTATTGATTAAATCAAAGTGTATATCAAAAAGGGATGTGAATGACCTAATTTTATTGTAGGTATTGATCCATGAGTTTTTGATTCTGCCAGTATTTATACTCTGTAAGGAAATACGTCCCAGTTTCTATAGATCAAATAGTTGTCTATAATCTTTTTTAAGTGGTGAGGGTTTAAGATTTTTAATATGATCAGAAGATTGTCTGTGAGGGATAGTCAATTCCGCTGCTTTAATGATGCACTGTTGAAAATGGTTCCAATAAAAGTTTAGGTTATGGAGTGATGATAGACAGGCCAAGGTCATTTGTGCAAGATGGCACGATTCTAAAAGATTATCAGTTTTCTGTGAAAAGGTATCCCATTGTTGATCATTAGTATTGTCATATAAAAAATCAGTTTTTTTAATTGAGTTATTTCTGGAATGGTGATTTTAGTAGCAACAATAGAATGATTAGTGTATTGTGGGTCTACTTTTATGCTTCTGATGAAATAATACCATTTGAGATAGTTTGAGAGAAAAAAATGTGATCAATATGAGAGAAAGATGATGTAGGAGAATGACTGTACATTGGGTGGGTAGTATCAGTGTTATCATGAAGAAGATCACAAGAGTTGAAAATATTATAGGATTTAAGGAGAGAGAAAAATTTGTTTGATTTAGAAGGATTAATAGAACGGGTTAGGACAGTGTTAAAATCACCAAGGAGGATGATGTGTATATTCCTTGTCAAAGCTTGTTGGATAATTTTGGATACCTCTTTGATGGTTTGAGTACATAGTTGAACATTAGAACTTGAAATGTATATGTTGATAATTCTAATTTTAAAGCGAGCTGGGAATTGTAAATCTACATAAATATATTTTCCTAGGTTACCTGCATAATTATATATGTAATCAGCAAGTGGTTTTTTGATTAGAAGTCCTATGCCAAAGCCAACTTGTTGGGAGTTTTGTTTATGTTCAAAAAAGGGAACAAAGGATGGGGGAAGTGAAAAAAATAGTGTGAAAAGATCTCTATTTGAATTAAAATTAGTTTCTTGGATGCCAATGACATCGAGATAATTACATAGATAAAGACTGGTTAACAATTTTTGTTTAAAGGAGTCATTGAAAGAACGAACGTTATGGGTGGTGATGTTTAAAGTTGGAGATAAAACGAGAGGAGAAGGTGAAAAGGATATGTTTGAAAATGGGGATTGATTGTTTGTGTTAGAAGCATTTGTTGTACTAATCATAATAATTAAAAGAATTGTGATGGGGAGATACAAAAACGTTATCTTCATTTCTGCAGTTAGTTGATGGGGCAATAAGGGCTTCAACTAGAATGATATCATCGATAACATTTGAGGTCTTTAAGGCACGTTGCATTTGGGCTACTGCTTGAAGTGCGTAGTTAAGCTTTTTAACATTCATTTCAAGATTTCTCTAAGGGTATCATTCTCATTACGTAAGTAATCCACTTCAGTATAGTCGCTAATGATGCCAGCTTTGTAAGGATTAGGATCTTCATATTCATTATCTTTCATAGCTGGGGAAGCATTAAGTTCATCTACATCTTTTTGGGTAAGAGCAGTGATGCCCAAGTTATCTTTAATAGCATTGACTCTTTCAATAGTAAAGGAAAGATCATTGTGAATCGAAGTGAGTTGGTTCGTGATAAGTTCAAGTTTGAGTATAATTTGGTTTAATTTAGGTTGATTATCATTTGGATGATTGGAGCAGTTATCTTGATAATATTCATGTTCTGTGCTTTCAGCCCAATCCTGATTTGTATAGATACTAGCATCAAGGGTTTGATCACCTTTTGCGTTTGTTATTCGCTTGTCTGAGCGATGGTAGTTAGAAGAATCATTAGGGTCAGATTTTTTGGTAATATTAGCATATGAATCGTTGGGTTGTTGATAACTATTTGAGTTGTTTCCTCTACGGTTAGGTACTTGATTGTTATTTTTTGGAGGAGTTTTGGTTTTAGGTGGAGAAGCTTTGTAATTGCTGAACTGTGCGGGTTGGTATCTCTGATATAGATTTTGCATTTGTTTATCATTGGGTGCTTTGCGATTACAGCGGCAATTATATGATTGATGTCCAGGAACTGAGCAAATATAACATAATTTTGTGTTGGGGTCAGTCCAAATAAGTTTCTTTTG
>CAMKVN010002527.1:0-13241 GCA_946474995.1 Funneliformis geosporum
ATCCACAATTCCTGAATAAGAAAATTCCTTGGCATAATGATGTAAAACAACTTGGTAAAATTTCTCGTTATCATGATAATCATTTAATACAAATTTGCTTTAATAGGTATAGATGATTTATGATGTTATTTGGTAATATATGTTATAAACAAAATTTTAAAAGTTAAAATTTTAATAAAGAAATTGCTTTAAAATATTACATTATTTTTTTTTTATTATTGATTATTATTTTATTTATATGTTCAAGTTTGATAGCATATAGAAATATTCTCAGTAAAATCAAGTCATAAGATATAGTAATTATATGATTTATAATGTAATTTTACTGATAATACTTCTATATAGTAAAACCTACTTTTTGTATAAATCTAGTATATAAAAGATTATACAAATAGGAATAAAAATACAGTTATCTTAGAATCATTAATTAATAATTATAAATAAAAATTTTAATACCATTTATTATTTATTAATTTATTAATTTTAATATAATTTTTTAATTTTTTAATTTAAATTATAATAATAAATATTTAATTAAATATTTAAAAATTTATATAAAAATTTTATAAAAAGCTTTTATAAAAAATGCTTTTTATCTATATTTATCTCAAGTTTAAAAGCAAAGCAAAAAACTATATATGATCTTCCTATATATCCCATTATCTTAATAATCAGTAATTCAATTTTAATGATAATTATATCATTATATTCGTCTAACTAAGAGGAATCTAACGGTAGTAATTTCATCTTTCTAGCATTAATATTGACCGAGTTATATCATACAATATAATTTTAATTGCGTGTTCATACTACATTTGTGAGTTCTATTAGTATAGTTCGGGTTCTTATATAATATCTACCATTGATCTAATCCTTATAGGTACCCTTTGCAGACGATGTGTCACTTGTCTATTACAGACCAGCCTCTTGATATAGGTTCTAAACTCAATTGGTTTACTATGTTTCAAGTTACTTACCACTATTACTTGTTGTTAAGATGGTGTGTAAACGAAGCGACCTTTACAGCTTATGTCATGGAAGTTATCATTCTTCATGTAAATAACTATCAAATAGTCATCTTATTCTACAAATTTGTGATCTTCAATGTACATGGATTGTACATCACTTATAAAATTCATTTTCAGAATTAAACTGATAAATCTTATAGTAAATTAATACTATAATCTACCTTGGCCAGGGGCTGAACTAGGATCTATTGCAATGTAACCTACAATAGGATTTCAGTTATTATAGGGCTGCCAGTCCCTTTGTCGAAATTATTTTTTTTTATGTTTTAACAATGCGGTACTGTCAGTACATTTTATTAATTTATACAAAAATACAATAATAGTAAAATCAAAAACTAACAAACAAATGACTAACTTCCCCCTGTAACTATATTAACCCGATCATCTACACTAAAGAATTTACAAAAAGAAGCAACATAAGAGGACTCTACTAAGTTCCTAGCTAAGTTGTCCAATCAATTCCAGATTACAGCAACCACCTGGCATAGATGCGCTCATATCACTAAATTCCAATAGATGCTCTTTGGACTATCGCTTCCAATGCTAAGATATCTGTCAATTTAGATTACAGCTGACCTCTAACACAGGATGAGACCCAAATCATACAGTCAGTCAAGTCCAGAAAATACTGCATGAGATTTCGCAGTCTTCAACGTCAGAGATCTGCAAAAAAAGAGTGTTGCTATTATGAAAGAATAGGGATGTCATCACGCAGATTTGTGTATCCAAAGTATATTGATCGTGATCGTCAGTTGGGATATCCCTTGATGCTCACTTTTGTAAGCCAATAATTTTGAAAAAAAAAAAAATAAGAAAAAATATACCGAAGAGAGGTGAAGAAAAAATATTTTTAAAAAAAATCACAGTTTAGACTTCAACGGCAATTTTTATATGGATAGGGTTTAGGGAAATAAAGAGAGGAAAGGTTTTGAAAAGAGGGGTTTTTTATTTTGTTTGTAAGCTAAGCTGTGGCCGCCTTTGAACAGGCACTTTTTTAAAGTAAAAATTCTTGGATAAAATCCAATGAGAAAGAGAGAGAGTTTTTTTGGTTCTTGTCGAAATCATTTCGACTATTGGATGTGAAAAGTCAAAATGGTCAAAATGACATTATATCACATGATTTTTTATATATAAAAAAACAAAAAAATACAAAAAATATATAATCTCGATTAATATCGCTCTGATTCGTATGATTTCTCATGATTAGGCAAATCTAATAAGTTAACATATATTGATTTTGGATTATTCAATCTCAAGATAATCACAATTCTACTTTAAATAAAGAAGTCTGAATTTCAAAATTCAATTGCAAATATCTTGAGATGACTGATCTAAAATCAATGAATGTTAGCTTATTGGATTCGATTAGTCGTAAGGAATCAAATGGTAGTTGTTTTATACAAATTAAAGCGATATTGACTGAAATCATATATCTTTTATTTTTTTGTTTTTTCTATATATAAAAAATCATGTGATATGATGTCATTTCAACCATTTCGATTTTTGGGTTTTCATTTTGACTTTATGTATAAGTATAACTATTATATCCCATTTCATATAAGGTATTTTTTTAATATTTTTACATATTACTTTTCCTGTTAATTTAGCAAAAGTTTTTACTATTTTATCTACCAATACATAATAGTTTTGAGTAATAATAGTCTTAAGATAACATTTATTACATTCTATTAATATTTTGGATGTTTACTTTGTAAAGCAATACTAATAGCATCCATTTTGTTATATTTTGATAATATTATGAATTGTAGTTTTATTATAACCTGTTTTTTAGAAATAACTTTTTTTGATTTATCAGTTTTATGGAAACTAATTATCATTTTGAGTTCAAAATTTGTAAGCTCTCTTATTTTAACCATTAAGTAAAAAATAAAAATTAAAATCAAAAAGCAAGTTCTGTATAATAATTATTATTTATATGATACAAATTTTAGATTACATTAATCCATTGATATTTATTTACCACAATTTATTTGCAAATCTTAGGATGGTCTTAAACTTCTCTAATATTATTCTAAAACTTTTTATCTCATATGATATGCATAATTTATTATATTATATTATACCTTTCTATTTATATATTCTTAGGATAAAGTATTTTTTACTGCTAAAAAATTTTGGTTCATTCCTTTAAATAGGATATGTGATATACAGAGAGATATATTATAATAGTTTCTAGGTTTATCTTAAAAAATAAATATTTTACCTTCTATTGATTTTTGGCCGGCATTATAAAACTTGGCCGAAATTAACAATTTGAAAATAGGTGACTAGCATAGAAAAATTTCTAAGTTCCCAGAATAAATTATTAAGGAAACTATTTGCTCTATTTATAGCTGCTTGAAATCTGATCGTTGATAATTAAATGTAACAAAAACTTTGCATTTTATACTTCTTTTCAAGTAATAATGACTGAAGTTTTAAATTCTTCAGTTCGTCAACGTTTAGAACCTTACCTTTTGCTTTCTAAATCTGCAAAAGGCGGTGCATGTGTACAATTAATCAAAGATGCACTGGCTGCGCCAGGTGTTTATGTGTTTGCTGAATTGCTAAGCATGCCAAATGTTGCTGAGGTATGCCGCTTAAAGCTATAATACATCGTTTGTTTTTGAAAAAAAATTTTATTTTATTTTATTTTTTTTTTTTTTGTTAGACTTTTATTTAACGTAAAGAAACTACAAAAGAGCTAATTATTATTTTTAATTACGTTTTTATCTAGCTTCAAAAGAATGAGCAACACGTTTCATACCACACATTATTAAGATTATTTTCTTATGGCACATACAAAGATTATAAAGGTAACGTTATTATTAATGATTCTTATAATATATCGATTTAATTATGATCTGTCTTTTTAGAACATGTATCAACGTTGCCACCACTAGATGCCACACAACTGAATAAATTGAAACATTTATCTATCGTTTCCTTATCTGAAGAATCAAGAGTTTGTATAAAGAGCTAATTATCGTTATTATAAGATTGAATCTAATTGTACTAATCTTTTTAAAAATATATATATATAATAGACAATTCCGTACGATATACTTTTACATTACCTTGATATACCAAATGTTCGTGAACTTGAAGATTTAATTATTGAGGCAGTCTATCAGGATGTTATCAAAGGCAAATTAGATCAAAAAAGGAAACAGCTTGAAATCGAGTATACAATGGGTAGAGATTTACGACCTGGACAAATCGATCAAATGTTGGAAGTATTAAGCGTTTGGTATGTATCATTGTCGTTATTTTCTTACATAATTATCATGGTTATGTTTCAATTCGTCTTATTTTCTGTTAAGGTCCCAAACTTCAGAGGAAATTCTAAAAGTTACAGACGCCAAGATTACACAAGTTCGTGATACTGCTATTGAGAACAAAAAACAAAGAGAGGATTATGAAAAAGAAGTAGAACGACTTCGCAAAGAAGTCAAATCCAATTCAAAGAATACTGACCATATGGAAATTATGGCTGGAGGAGTTGATCAATACGCTAGCTTGGAATATCATGACGAGAATACAAAGGGTGGTAGAACAGGAAAGAGGTATGATATCATTTCAAAATTTTACTCAGTTGTTGATTGGAGTCGTTCGGTTCTTTATTCGGTCAAAGGCCGATATTGGGGCTTGATTTTTTATAAATAGTTTTATTTGATACCAAATCATTTCTCGGCAAATGATTTTTTATATACTCGTTCCAAAAAATGACGCTAAATGCGTGAACAGCAGGAAGCGTAATCGACGACATTGAAACCAAGAAACGTTTCCATTTGTCAATTTTTTTCTTTTAATATCACTGTCTTTCATCTAGGGGCTCAAAAAGATCGTTCTTGTCTGGCCGAAAATGAAAACCAGTCAAAAGAGCGAATGTGGCGAGATTCTACTCAGAATAAAGAAATTTTCGCCTAATTAGCTTTCTTTTGTCAATTTCCAAATTTCACACTCATAAACATCATTTGCCTTCTCCGTTTCGTTAAATCATATGAATCGAAGATATTAACAAAAAATTATATAGTAACAAAGCGATAGATAATCGTAATTTTTAAGCATATTTGTTCACGTAAAAACAAAAAAAAAAAAGGACAATTTTTTTAATCTAATTGAAAAAAGTAGACGATGTCGAATAAAATGTCTACTTTTTAAATTATTTTTCAATCAGTTACAACTGAATCGGCTCGATTTATTTTAGAATGAAAAATCAAGTTTGTTCACCCGTTCCACAATAATCCGGACATCAATAGACATTGCCCACATGATTCAAATTTTCAAGTTTCAGGTATAAGCCTTATTTGAATTATAAGTAGTGTTTTCCTTTTCTTATAATTTTTTCTTTTTTAAATGGATTAATTTAAAATGTCTGGGAGATAGAATAACGCAGAATTATCATGTGTGACGAAAAGATCCAAATTTTGTGTAATATAATCGTAAAATATGGATATTAAAACTTAAACCCATCTTGAGTGTGTGAATTTCCTAATTTGCTTTTAAGGGTTACATATTTTTTATGCCCAAAATTTGGTGGAAAACTGGCAATTACTCCGAAAGCCAAGTGGAATGAAATCTTCGACAGCTCTAGTTTCCTATACGATCTTATGACAGGAGTCACCTGGACGAATACTTTTTTCAAAACGACAATCTTAATGTGAAGGGCTTCAGGAATGGGAAAAGAAACCGTTTGTGTTGAATTTCCTTCGTCATTTTACGAGAAAACCATCAATGTAATTGCGAGGGTTTTAAGTGGTGTGTTTATTCACCTGTTTATTCCTGCTGACATTGTTTTTATTGGAGCGATAAGTGAGTGTTTTATTTTTTTTTATTGTTGACTAAAACCACCTATTAAAAACCTCGAGAGCGTGGCAGTTGTGATGGAATGTTATGAATGTTTTAACCTTGTTCATTTGTTGAAATGCTCAATCTGAGTCAAACCTTAAGAATAAAGTAGAGAATTATTGGTTCCTTCCAAATAGAGCTCGCGACGTAATTTCCATTAAGTGGTTCCAACGGAGATAATAGATATGTATGGACAGATGATGAATTGAATGCCTAATCGAAAAAAGAAATAATGGAAATAATGATTTTATTACAAATATGGTCGTAACAATAACTGATGACAGGAAGGTTTAATTTGTGAACAATTCCTTCGGCACCATTTGAAATTATTCTTTTATGGCTTGGCATTATTGTGTAGAAAGTCGAATTGCTTCAACATACTTTTTGAGCACAGAATCAAATATATTTAGTATATGAAATTGCCTAATTCGATCTTCCATGTCCAGTATTTTATTTTCGAAATCCCCGTTGCCGAAAAACATCGAAAAATGACGAACTTTCATGAACAAGATGAAATTTCCAAATTTGGATTTTTCAAAAATTTGTATAGCATCTCATAATTGTAAAGATTATTTTCTCTACCAGAATTTAATAAACTGTATTAAAATATCTTGGCTGTTTCTGATATAACGAAAGATTTTGCGCTTTCTTACGAAAATTGAGGTAAAAAATTACCAATAATATTATAATATATATTACAAAATAATGGATTATGATAGAAAACTATGAAAGCTTATTTACCTTATGGATCTAAATTATTATTAATTATTTTATATTCAGATGTTACAACCACTGACACATTAGAAAAAAGTCAATTACATCATCCAATACATATATATATATATATCAATTGGTAAATATTCTAACATGATGTCATAAAAATCACAACTTTTAAGATATTTACCTAGTAGAATTTTTTCTTGATAAACAAACATCTGGCTTGTAAAATCTTTCATAATCCTTAAAATACTTATTAAAATTGATTTATTTAATGAATGATATAAAACTTAAAGTAAATAATGAAACCATTTGGTTGTGCTTATGCATTTTTATAATTATTACAAATTGGTTAGAAGTAGCAACTTTTTGTTTAACTTACAAGTCTACCAATTTGAATTTTTCTTGTTATTCTTATTTGATAATAAAGAATAATCTTGCAAAATTAAATTTATTGACTGAAATCTCATGAAATATATGTAAACATTTTGATGAATATATTGAAAATTTTATTAATATAAAGTTAATATTTAATTTTTTTTTATAATTATTTATAATTTATTATAAAGTTTAATATTATATTATAATAACAGTTATTTTAAATCTTTAGAGATATAAATATCTATTTAGCTATAGTATTTAATATAATATTTAGATCTAGAGCTCTGAATCAGGTCAGATCAACCTGTGATCTGACGTAATATAATCTAAAACTCCAGGTTGGATAGACAAATTTTCAGGTTAACATCAAGTTGAATCAAACTTATAATCTGACCTGATAAAATTCAGGTCAACCAATCAAATTAAACAAAATAAAATATTTAAAAAAAATTTTTTTTTGATATATTTGTTTTAAAACATTTTTAATTTTATTTAATATACTTTTTTTTATATTCTAATAAAGTTGTTTATATAATTATTTTATAATTTATTATTAATTTTTTTTATCTATTCAATTACTTCAAAAAGATATTTGAACACTTTGGTTAAAGGAAATCAACTTTTGTCACATATGTAATGTTGCTTAGCAGTTTTGAAAATATATGCATAAAATTTTTATTATAATTGAATTAATGGTTGTAAAGTTATGAATGTTTTTTCTGATTGTATTATCTCATGAAATTTTTTATTTTATTTTATTTATTTAGTAACTTCAAAGAGCAATTTAAGCATCTTAGTCAAATGATGTCGATTTTAGTTACTTAAGTAATGTTATTCATTAGGTTCCAATATAAGTGAATATAAAATTTTATTATAATTAAATTAATGGTTGTAAAGTTATGCAAGTTTTCATAATTATATTATTTTACAAAAATTTTTATTTTTATTTTTTATCTGTACAGTAACTTCAAAGAGTAATTTAAGCATTTTAGTCAAAGGAAATCAACTTTATTGCATAAGTAAAGTTGTTTAGCAAATTCGAAAATATGTGTATATAAATTTTATTATAATTGGATTAATGGTTGTAAAGTTATGCATGTTTTTCGTAATTGTATTAATTGTATTATTTTACAAATATTTTTGATTTTTATTTTTTATTGATATAGTAAATTCAAAGAGCAATTTAAGTATTTTGGTCAAAGGAAATTAATTTTGGACTTGTAGGTAAAGTTGTTCAGTGAATTTGAATATATATGCATATAAAAGTTTATTATAATTGGATTAATAGTTGTAAAGTTATGAATATTTTTTATAATTGTATTATCAGTTACTTAATTTGCAGTTAAAATAATTATATTAATATCTTTTTTTTTTGAAAAATAATAAAATGTAAATATTTTTTTTATAATTTTTTTTTAAAAAAATATTAAACAAAATTAATTATTGTTTAGTTTCTTATTAATTATATTACTTTTATATTTGAATATAAATATTGTTAAACTAGTAAAACTAAAAATATTTCTTTTTTAGATAGGTCAAGTCAGATCAGATTGGGTTAAATGTATATTTAATTCAGAATAATTTTATGTCTGATCTGATCTGATCTATTCAGAACTCTATTTAGATCTCAGTTTATTTTATTATTAAAGTTGCTTATCTAAACTCATTTTTGATTTGGCTAAATGTCTAAACCTTTAAATTTTTATTAAGCTATTGATATAGTTTCACTATTTTTATAAGTTTTGATATAGTTTTACCTTTTTCTGAATTTTGCAGATTTTTTAATAAGGTTTTACTTTTCCTTAGATTATAGGATTTTACAGGCAAATTTGTTTACTTATTTATTATAAATTCTTCTTTGATTTACTTTTATAAATAATTAATATTTTAAAAAAATTTTTTTTTAAATTAATTTTTATAAATATAATATATTTTAACAAATATTATCTTTTAATTATATAATAAAAATTTAATATTTACTTAGAAATTAAAAATTTGTAATTTTTAAAAAAATTATACAGTGTTGAATAAAAGTAATTGCATTTTCATATTTTTTAAAATCCAATAACAATCCTTTCCAAAATTTTCTAGATTCAGAAGATGATACTAATCTTAATGATCTGAAAAATTATAGTTTATACAACATATAAATTAAAAATTAGATAACTACCAATCTTTATGTTTAAAAAATGCCACTTTTTCTTAATAAATGATATGAAATCATTTTTTATATCAACATTCAGTAGGATCATAATAGGATTTTAAAAAAATAGCTACTCATATTAAATGTAGTAAAACTGTGATAAAATATTTGGTTTAAAGATATTAATAAAACAAAGACTTGACTGATAATAAAGGCTAGTTATTCTCATTATAAAACTAAAATGCATTACAAATGCATTATAAAGATGGCAATAAAGGAACATAATATAACTAGTAATGAAATATAGCAGAGACTTAAAGAATGAAATGTTGAGATTAGTTCTTAGACAGTTAGGTGGCAGCTTAATGAATCTGAAGAAAAAAATTCAAATGAAATTTTGAAACTATTACTTTTAGAGAAACACTGAGTCAAATGATTGCAGTGAGTGAAAAACATCAAAATTTTAACTGGAATTGAGTTATTTTTACTAACAAAAATTCCTTTTAATTATTTCAATCAAATATTAAGGTTTGGCAATTATTGAAAGATGAAAAATATTCTATATAGTCAAGTATTCATAGAAGGTTTATGTCTGAAGCTGTTTTTTAGCTTGTGGATTTGGTAAGCTAATTTGCTTTTAGCAAAATCTCAATGCTCTTTTTATGTGTAGTATTTATGAAAGGGTCTCTTGACTTGCTCTGAGATGTTTTTTTGGTGAAGATAATAAAGAGTAGATATTGTAAGAAGATAATGATCTAAAATACTGTTCTAAAAATAAGAATATGAGGTACTTGAACTTTTTTGACCAGCTATGTCATCTAATCAAAATCCTATAAAAAAGTTAGGCAAATCCTAAGAATTAAAATATCAAAAAATAATTTGTATGTTTATAGGATTAAAGCAGAAAAGCAGAAAATAATAAAAGAATGAAATTGTTTATAAGATTAATTAGTTATAAATTTAATTAATAGTATAGAAAAGCAAATTATGGCTTTAATAAAGTTTGAGGTGATTATATAATATATTAATTATTAGAATTTAACTTGTATTTTATAATAAAAAAAATTTTTTATATATTTAATTTTTGTATAATAGCATAGGTATAATTATTTTCGTCTAGCATTGTATTAAAAAATTTCATGATTAATCTATGATAAACTTTTTATAATTTACTTTTAACTATATTAATTATGATAAAATATTATATACAGTCGACCTTCTCTATAATCACTTCATATATAGTCACTCTTTTTCTTAAATCACATGAAAGTTTAATCCTAATATTTTTTAATAATAAAATACACTTTTTATAATCACTATATTAGTTATAAGTATAATCATACTAATTAATAGTCCTGATATTATAATAAATATATGAAAAAATCCCTTTATATAATCACAGATAAATCACGTGATTTATAATTTATATAATTAATTGAATATAAATATGATATGTAAATTTATGCAGTTTGTGTAACTTATATAATTCATGTAATATTTTACTTACAATAACTTCAGTAATAAAAAGAACTCATACTGCTATTAGTATTAATATAAAAAAAAAATTTATGAATATATGGTAGCTAATTCTAACATAAGTCAAGTTAATATTGCTTTGTTTTTTAATACAAAATATAAAAACTTAAATATTGATAGAATAACTATCAATAAAATTTGGAAAAAACGTGAAAAATGGTTAGTTTTTCATTCTAATTCGCAAATTTCAAATACTTTTCATCAACAGTCTGTTCAATTTTCAGAGCTTGATAAAGCCTTACAAATATAAACAACATAAGCAATAACTGTTGGAATTCCTTTATCTGATATAATATTACAAAAAAAAGGAATAGAATTTGCAAAAAAACTAAATATTGAGGATCAATTAAAATGTACCAATAGTTAGATATATAGATTCAAACAAAGAAATGGTCTTCATAAAATAAAGTTCTCAGGAAAAGCTAATAGTGCATTAATGAAAACTCTTCCAGAAAAACGTTCAAAATTATGTATATTTTTAGCTAGATATAATGAAGAAGATATTTATAATGCAAATAAAACAAGTCTTTTTTTCGAATAGAACCAAATCAAACACTTAGTATAAAAGCAATTTCTAGTCATAAAAAGGTAAATATTATATAGTTTAAATTTATAGTTTAAAATTTTATAAAAATTTTTAATAATATAATAATAATATTTATAGGATAAAAATCGAGTTTCAGTTCTTTTTTGTACTAATGCTACTAGTTCTCATAAGCTTCATTCTCTTGTAATTGGAAAGTCATTGAACCCTAGATGTTTTAAAAATTTTAATAATCAGTATTACCTGTAATATACCAAGCCAATTTTAAAGTATGAATGAGATCAGATATTTTTATTGAATAGCTTAATGATCTTGATTATTATTTTCACACAATAAGATGAAAACTTTTACTTCTTGTTGATAATGCTGGATCTCATTTTAATCCAAAAGATTTGAGCAAGATAATGATGATGAAATAGTAGATGATAAAGAAAATTGTGAACAAGAATCAAATCAAAATAATAATAAAAAAATAAAAAAAGGTTAAAAGTAAAACACTTAAACTTACTAATATTGAACTTATATATCTTCCATCAAATACTACCGCACATTTACAACCAATGGATGCAGAAATTATTTATAGTTTTAAAGCTAAATATAAGAAAGAATTTTGTAATCATATACACTAGTCGAAATCATTTCATTCTGCACTAATACCATTCGGTTAACATTCAGCCGATTCGGTCATGTGATTTGGCAAAATTTGGCTTAAGTTACAAAAATTGATAGTTATTTGTTACATCATACATAATTTAGCACTATTTCGGCATTAGACCTTTCAGTAAACATTCAGCTGATTCGGTCATATGATTTGACAAAAATTCAGCTCAAGTTACAAAAATCGATAGTAATTTGTTACATCACACATAATTTAGCATTATTTCAGCATTAAGACCTTTCGTCAAACATTTAGCTGATTCGGTCATGTGATTTGATAAAAATTCAGCTCAAGTTACAAAAATCGATAGTAATTTGTTATATCACACATAATTTAGCATTATTTTGGCTCTAAGACCTTTCGGTTATAATATTCAGCAAAATTTCAGTAAGACTCAAGATTTGGTAACAAATCAACTGTATATCACTGGTCGAAATCTGTTACGCCGATTTTTACGAAAATAATAAAAACATTCTGAGAGTAATCATCACAAAGAGACGATAAAAATCGTCCTTAAAGGAATAAACATTCATTTCCAAAGAGATGATAGAAATCGTCCCAAAATAACGATACATTCGTCCCTAAAGAGATGATAGAAATCGTCCCAAAGGAACGATACATTCATTCCTAAAGGAACGATAGGAATCGTCCCTAAAGGAACAATAGGAATAGTCCCTAAAGGACAATAGGAATCGTCCCAAAGGAATGATAGAAATCGTCCTAAAAGGACGATAAGAATTGTCCCAAAGGAACGATAGAAATTGTTCCAAAGAAATGATAGAATCGTCCCAAAGAGACAATATATTTATCGTTCTTTTCCAAAAGAATGATGTATTTTTTTATCGTTCTGAAAGAATGATTTTTTTTATTATCGTTCTTCGGAATGATACATCATCGTTCCGAAAGAACAATGTTTTTTGTTATTATCGTTCTTTCAGAATAATTTTTTTATCATTCTATTGGAACAATTTCATCATCATTCTTTTAGAACGATTTTTTTTTCATCGTTCTTTCAGAGTGATTTCATCATCATTCCTTTAGAACAATTTTTTTATCGTTCTATTAGAACGATTTCATTATCGTTCCTTTAGAACGATTTTTTCATTGTTCTTTCAGAATGATTTCATTATCGTTCCTTTAGAACGATTTTTTTTATCGTTCTATTAGAACGATACAATTATCATTCCAATCGGATGATGCAAAACCATCTGACTGGAACATTTATGATAAATTTTATCTAAATTTCAGATTAATGAAATTTTAATTCAGTTTACAGTATAAAACTGATAAACTTTCAGAATATTCCGAAAAAAAATTTTTCTTCCTTTTTTTTTCTAGTGAGACGATATTTGGGCGAAAACTTAACTTTTTCCTTTAAATTTT